>JADDOH010010215.1:0-29390 GCA_016648135.1 Agrypnia vestita
ATAGTAAAACCTATTTCACTTGTGCAATAGTGACGTCAGAAAAATAAAATTTGAATGTATTTAGGCGGTGTAGTCCCTCAACGCGTTTGTATTAATGGTGACAATACAACTGCGAAATATTTCTAATGATTTCGTCTACGCGCTCCATCCAACGAGGAGTTGGATTTCCCTTCAGCGACTCCAAGGCCCGAATGCAGTCAATACTTAAATGAATTAAAGTTAAAAGTACACTTTGAATGTGTAATTTGCACCGCTCTAACCTTCCCGTTCCGGAACGGGGCACAACATAACCCCAAAAATGTTTTTTTTTTCTAAACTATTTATTAATTGTAGATGATATTGAGCTGCCGTTCTGTGTAATCCTCAGAAGTATCCCAAAGAATACAACACCCAAAGAAAATTTAATGATAATACGTAATAAGACGGTCAAAAACAGAAAAAAATGTTTTTCCATAGACAATCCGCAATATTCCACACGGCGCGGTTACTTCATTCTGCACGCAAGGCTCCCGTCAGTTGGACGCTTGCGAGTTATGAGACATCAAAATATTATGGCGACAAATTTAGTAGAATTTTGTTAGCATTGTACAAGGAATGTAATTAAAAATATTATAGGACATTTTAAACCATCGTACTTTGTTAAAACGCGAATTTGACTGGGGTCACTTTGTCACCCCGCTCCTATATTAGATCTTCCGGTATGCGAAGGATAAGTATGAACTCTGTATTCGGGCCCAAGTCATCCCCAAAGGGAGGCAATATATATATATATAATTCCTTCGCTGATAGTGAAAGTCTTCCTGTATGTTATATTTAGTGAAAACAATTCAAATCAACTCAATTTAGGTAGAAATTGTGTGATTTTTTACAACGAGGTGATTATTATAAAACAATTATTTTATTGGAAATCTCCATTCCTGTGGAGCTCCTCCGCCGTGACTGAGATGCAACTTTGTTGTTTGTCCGAGACAGAAAATAATCTCATTAACTCGTTACAAAAAGAAAAAATCTTAATTTTTGTGAAATCGGGAACAATAAAAAAAAAATACAAGCGAATGTTGTTTGACAAATGACTTAAAAGATTCGTATTCAGCGTCATACCAAAAATGCATTTTCGCCTTTTCAATACGCCAAAAATGCTCTTCCCCAAAATTAGAATTAAATCTCATTACACATACAAAGGATCTTGCTAAAAAAATTCCAATCAAAAATAGATATCTCATTAGTGACATCTGTCGTTAATTAAGGGGAATGAAAAAGCATTGGACGCCGGTCGCGCTAATGATTATTACAACATACATATGAAACGGATTGTAAAACTTAAATTTATACGAATTACAAAAATTTTATAGACGTGATATTATGGGTGGAAATGGTGTCAATCACTTGAGTCTCGGTCAAACGACCGGCGCTCAGTCACGGCGGAGGAGCTCCGCGTGACGCGGCCATTTTGCAACCGCTTGAAAAGCCAGTAAGTATACATTAAACCGAAGATTCACAATCAGATCCACGTCACGCTGATATTCGGAGACGAGCGTGTCTCGTCATGTCCAGACTCCTCGCCCGGACGCGGACTATTCGGGCGGCCCGGTCCTGCGGCCGAGCTCCTCGGGCTGGTCCTCCTTCACTTCTGGAAGCCGTGGCTCTGCCCGTTGCCCACCGGCAGCCCCGCGGACCCCTGGAACACACCAGAACACCTTGAGGCAGCCGCGCCGACCGGCTCCAGGTATTCCGGTCAAAAACTTTGCTCTTTGCCCGCGCTTCAACCGTCTGCTAACGTCCAATACTCACCTCCCGGGCGCGGAAGCCCGCGAGTACTCCGTCGGCACTGCGCCATTCCAAATGGTTTCAGTATCCATCCACAAACATTTTTCGCAAAAGAATTTTCCATAGACCGGTTGGCGTGCGTGACATTGCTTTGCTGTACAAATATTCAAACACAATTTCGGGATGGGGATATTCGGGGAGTCGCATTTCTAACCGATGAACCGAATCTTCCAAGGATATCAAACAGTGTTCATAGACAGATCGCTGACAACTCAAAAACATCGTCAAACAGTATCAAATGGGGGAAAGATTGTGATTTTTTCAGGTGCAGGAATGTTTTGGGAAATTGAAATATAAAATATTTTTAAAAAAGACACTAAAATACCCGACAACCCAAGAGAAGCCAAGCCAGAAGAGAGAGGCAAACACAATCAAGCGCCGGGAGTGACAGAGACAACAGGGTGTAATGAAATGATACAGCGGCTGAATGTAGACAAAAAAAAGCTATGATGTAGTGTTAGAGAGAAGTGAACCCAAAACCTTGCAGTCGACAAGCGCGGTCGAGGCTAGTCAAATTTTGAGACTGTCGGCCAAGAACTGATGTAATTTTTTTCACTTATACAACAATGCTTTACAGGTGGATTCCTGCCTCAACAATTCGAAAATGTTCAAGCAGCCATGACCTATATCAAAAGTGGAGGTATGTGACATCAAATTTTGCATTTTTAAAAATATTTTTAACTTATTTCTTGCAAAACGTTGAACTATAACTACAGCAACTCATATCCATCATGAAAAATTCATTCACTCCAAAACAAATGAGATAAACTGATAAAAACCTTGCGGAACATTATTTTTATCATTTTATTTGACTTGTGTCGAAAATATTGAATTCTCATGATCGATATAAGTTACTGTAGTGATAGTTCAACGCTTTCCAAAAAAAAAAAAAAAGTCAGAAATATTGAGAAAAAAACATGCAACTTGGATATTGCACATCCACACAACTATCGACATTACGTCACTGTTGCTCAAACATTTTCGGCACACAATCAAGGCAGGAATCCACGCGTAAAGAATTGTGGACTAGTTTCGTTAAGACCCGCACTTAACATTAGAAAACTGGTCATATTCCGTCGTGCGATTGTGCCGAGAATTCAGCAAGACTGCAATCTCAAAATTTTTCCGAACACCGCATTCTACGTGTCGTGTCGTGTACGTGTCTACGGGCCGTGTGTGAGTGTGTTAGTAGCTCCCATCGGAATGTGTTATACAAAGTTACGCACCACACCAACCAACCGACCGACCGGCCCGCAGTGAGCGGGTCCAGCGGTGCTAGCGACGCTCTCCGCGCGCATTACCCGCGACAGATTAGCAGAGGTTGTGAGGAATACAGCATATATACGTATATATACACGCGTGTGCGTATATATGTATATACACATGTATATACAATGATGGAATTCCACAAAAGCAAAGTGTTTTTGACCAGAATACAGACAGAATTAGCGGACATTTTTGTGTCCGAGCCGACGGCGCACCTACATCGAATGAACAGTAATATAAAATCATATTATTTACAGCAAATCAACATGTCATAAATATTGTATGTACAAAAATGAAAATCGGTAATAATAATATATTGTGTTAGTGGGAAAATTAATCAACCAGACCAGGAGATTGATAAATTACGCCTAGGTTAAAATTCAAATAAAATGTTTTTATGCAAAAGGGGCAGTCGGTTTTATTACTCTCGAAAGGCAGTCAAACCCGTTCCCCATCAAGGGGGCAGTCAGTTTTATATTCTCGAAAGGCATTCAAACCCGTTCCCATTAAGGGGGCAGTCAGTGCTATACTCTCGAAAGGCATTCAAACCCGTTCCCGTTAAGGGGGCAGTCAGTTCTATACTCTCGAAAGGCATTCAAACCCGTTCCCATTAAGGGGGCAGTCAGTTCTATACTCTCGAAAGGCATTCAAACCCGTTCCCATTAAGGGGGCAGTCAGTTCTATACTCTCGAAAGGCATTCGAACCCGTTCCCATTAAGGGGGCAGTCAGTTTTGTATTCTCGAAAGGCGATTAAACCCGTCCCCATTAAAGGGCAGTCAGTTTTATATCCTCGAAAGGTAGTCAAACCCGTTCCCATTAAGGGGGCAGTCAGTTTTGTCTTCTCAAAAGGCAGTCAAACTCATTCCCATTGAGGGGGCAGTCAGTTCTATACTCTCGAAAGGCATTCAAACCCGTTCCCATTAAGGGGGCAGTCAGTTCTATACTCTCGAAAGGCATTCGAACCCGTTCCCATTAAGGGGGCAGTCAGTTTTGTATTCTCGAAAGGCGATTAAACCCGTCCCTATTAAGGGGCAGTCAGTTTTATATCCTCGAAAGGTAGTCAAACCCGTTCCCATTAAGGGGGCAGTCAGTTTTGTCTTCTCAAAAGGCAGTCAAACTCATTCCCATTGAGGGGGCGGTCAGATTAATCGGCAAGGCGGTAATTAATATCGAAATACCCGGTTTTAAATTATTGCCTATACCCGAGCACAGAGCAACATTATTTCGAGTCGTTCGTTTACTATCGATGTTTCGTGACAATCGAGACGAATCTAAAACATCGCGAACAGTATCGTTGCGTATATATTCGTGAAGTTGGTCAGCAATCGTAAGTGATCAGTCAAGAATAATACTAACCATTATTCAATGCGCTCGTTGTAGTATGCCAAACGTGTTTTTGAACAATAATGTTCATTATTCACATTCATTAGCCAAAATGATCCAAGCGAGAATATTCACTAACCAAAATGATAGGAGCGAGAATATTCATTAGCCAACATCATTGGAACAAGTATGCCTGTACGACGACATTATTGGAACAAGAATGTCCATAAGACAACATTATTGGAACAAGAATGTCTGTATGACAACACTATTGGAACAGTAATGTTTGAAAGGCAAAATTATTACAAGGGGGGAGAAGGGGTTCAACCGTCAAACAGCGGAACAAAAAATAAAAAGTTAAAATGCAACAAACTACGACTGAAGCAGAATTACAATTAATAAAATAACCCATCATTAGTCATCAATTTCATAAATAACCAACAAAATGCTCCATAAAAAGTACTTAAACTAAATTTTAAATAAGTAAGGTAATTAGTTCAATTTATTTGCTTTTAACTAAATAGTTATACTCCATGCAAGTGCAAACGTTAAATTATAAATTATTTAATAAATAAAGGCACAATATCAATTATTATTAATAATTATCAAAATATTATACTCGCAAACACAAGCGAGTCTTGTTTCACTTTGTGCGAGAGACGCACTGCAGTCAGAACGGTGTGATCTACATTGTTCACAAATGGCACAAAATGTTCCATTTCAAATGCTACATAAATGGCACGAAATTATCCATTTCAAATTAATGTAACATAAATGGCGCGAAATGTTCCATTACAAATTTAACATAAATGGAACGAAATGTTCCATTTCAAATGTTACATAAATGGCATGAAATGTTCCATTTAAAATTTTACATAAATGGCCCGATGTTCCATTTCAGATGTTACATAAATGGCACGAAATGTTCCATTTCAAATTTTACATAAATGGCACGATGTTCCATTTCAGATGTTACATAAATGGCACGAAATGTTCCATAAATGGCACAACATGTTCCATTTCAAATGTTACATAAATGGCAAGACACGTTCCATTTCAAATGTTACATAAATGGCACGACATGTTCCATTTCAAATATTACACAAATGGAACAACATGTTCCATTTCAAATGTTACATAAATGGCAAGACACGTTCCATTTCAAATGTTACATAAATGGCAAGACATGTTCCATTTCAAATGTTACACAAATGGCATAAAATGTTCAATTTCGAATGTTAAATTAAATGGCGTAACTATTCCAACTAAAATGACAAGTTGCCCAACTTAAGTACAAAATGCATTTTGGACCTTTAATCTAGGAGTCTATTTATAAATTGTTCACCACCACCACAATAAATATACAAAACATTCAATAAAAACAAATAAATAGATATATTTTATAAAGTGAGGTTGGGTGCAATTAAGGAGACAAGGAGAGACATTTTATAATAACTGACCGAATTTAAAATATTGAAATTGGATAGTAAAAAATAAAATAAAACTATAGCTCGTCAATTCAGGTCATCGGTTAAAAATGCGAAAGCAAAACAAAATGGCGTACGATGAAAAAATAACACAAATTTAAATTAAATAAAAAATATGTATTTACAAACGAAACAATATATTCATTTTATCATAAATCAAAGAACAAGTAATATTGCACCACTTTTCTGAAAATTTTTCAATTCTTTTTTAGCGCAAGGTATATTTAAAAAAGGCCAAAAAGTATAAATGTGAAAGAGAAAAGAAATATCTGCAATATTGTAACCGTCGCAAAATCAATTGTCAAATGCAGATATTCTAGAGATAATCTTCGATGAGTTGAAACGTAGTCCTGATTTCATATAAAAGTGTAGAGAGAAGATGTATACAGGATGTAACAGAGCTAGTCCACAATACCTTGCAGGGGTATTCCTGCCTTGATTATCAGTCGAAAATGTTCAAGCAGCCATGACCTAATATATAAATATCAATAGTTATGGAGTAATGCTACATCAAAGTTTGCATATTTTTTTCCAATTTTTTTTTGCTTATTTTTTACAAAACGTTCAAGCATCATTAAAGTAACTTATATCGATCAAAAAAAATTCATTAGTTTCAATACAAGTTAAATAAAATGATAAAAACACCGAGAATTCCAATTGGAATTGTAAGGTTCTTATTATTTTATTTGACTTGTATTAAAGGGAATAAATTTTTCATATTAGATAGAAGTTACTGTACTGATAGTCCATCGTTATTCAAAAAATATGTAAAAAGTAATAAAAAAAATGCATACTTTGAAGTCGCATATCTCTTCAACTATTGATATTAGGTCATTGTTGCTTGAACATTTTCGACTGATAATCAAGACAGGAATCCACCTGTAAAGTATTGTGGACTAGCTCTGTCACACCCTGTATATAAATTAAAAATATTCGCGAAGGATATTTTAACTAATTTTAATCGTGGTTCATTGTCACGATTGCTGGCAAAAAATAATCAAATTATTATCTTTTGCCGCTGTTGTAAGTTCAATTCAAAAACAAATTAAATAAGCCTACCTACGACTAACAAAATAAAATGTATTTACAGCGGGGATTCTCTCCACGGCGTATAATATTTTTGTATAATTAAATATGAAAATAAGTACTTATTTCCTCTATAGATGGCCTACTGAAGTTTATAAATATAACATCGTATAAACTTGAAAAAGCGTACAATTTGCCGTGGAGAGTATAATAATTATATATTATAAAAAAATATATACAGAATGACTCGTAGCTAGCAGCAAAAAACTTTGGGGGATTCTTCTTCATTCAATTTAGAATAGAAAATATTCTTTACACTTTGGGTGAAATGTCGACCAAGCGATAATACTCAAAAGGCGACATCAAAGTTCGAAGGTTTTCCTCATTATTTTTTATTTATTTTCTCTAAAACGTTCGACTATCACTGCATAACTTATATGGAATACTACAAATTTATTCATTTCAATAAAAGTCAAATAAAATGACAAAAACTTTACATTTTTAAATTTAAGCAAGTTTTTTATTTAACTTATATAAAGTATGAATTTATAATATTCAATATAAATTGATTTCACAAAAGAAAATTTAAAATATTGAGAAAATATGCATTTTTTTAAATGTAAGTAATAATTTATGTTCAAAATTGAACGAAGAATACATCCCCGCAGTTTATGCTACTGGTTACGGGACACCTGTACAGTGACAGTGGCCCTAGACTGCCCAGAGAGAGTCCTCGCCAGTATTTATAGTACATATCTACGAATATGTAGAGAAAATACAAAAATAATATATATTTTTAAGCATCAACACTACAATTACTAAGTAATTTGAATGTGAAGAACAGACAAAACCTTTAAGCGGGTGGGTCGGGTAACCTGAGGCTACCTAACCTAACATCCGTGGTCGGAGCAAATGTCTGGAATTCTCAAATGGTCCCACTTCGGATACTCGCGGTACCCGAGCTTTACACGAGACAGGGGGCGTCCATAAACTGTGCGGCCTGATCGAGGGGGGTCAGCTGCGCTGGGCTGCGTGTGGAGAGGGAGGGGGTCAGAGCCGAGCTTTGTGATTCTTTCATTTATTTTATTACACATACATATTAGTATATATAGTAGCAGGCTTTGGACTGAACGAGCAGCTCGATAAAGAAGACGTAATTGTGTTTGAGAGGGAACCTCGACAAGAAAGGAATCCCTCGGCGGGAACTGAGAAAGATGTTTTCCCAATCACTGACAATTGGCGGTATTGGCCAGTGTCACCATTTGAGTCACAATTTTTATGATTATAAATAAATATATAACACATATATCATTGTTTTATAATGACATTGTATATTTCTGTTCTTATTTACGTGTTATGAAAATGTCTTGTCAATTTTAGTCAATAATTTAAAAACAGTTTAGTTAAGAGAAAATACAACGAGACGTCTTCTGGAATAAATAGGAAAAAACTATGTGTTAAGGTTAGGTTAGGTTGGGGAATGGAGGGTTTCAAAAAAGTTTAAAGTGTAATCACTTAGTTTGTGGACGCTCCCAAAGCTTTTTTACTAAGATTATTAGAATAAGATTCAACTCTAATATTAGGTCCTTACATATGAAATTGGCGTTTTGCCATACTGGCAAATTTGATCTCAAATATCTTCTCTTTGGTTAGGAATTCTAAATCCAAATTTATACAGCTATTTACTCATGTATTTGTGTTTTGAAAATTATAATTCATTTGTTTTTTCCTCAATTGTTTTTTACTTTGCGTCACTCAGTTTACAAAATGAAAAACTTGAAATATCGCGTTATTTACGAGTATGAGTTCCACCGTGGCACCAGTGCTGCAGAAACGGCTCGAAGGATTAATGATGTGTATGGCGACGGTGCCGCAAAAAAAAACACAGTGCTTTTTTGGTTCCAACGTTTTCGTTCTGGAAATTTCGACCTGCAGAACAAGCCCCGTGGACGGCCGGAGACCAAAGTTGATAATGAAGAATTGAAGGCTATTGTGGAAGCGGATCCATCGCAAACCACATCCGAGTTAGCTGCAGCTGCGGTGTTAGTGATAAAACTGTTTTAATCCACTTGAAGCAAATTGGTAAGGTGAAAAAGCTTGAAAGGTGGGTACCTCACGAATTGAGTGAAGCAAATCAACAAACGCGCGTTGACTGCTGCGTTGCATTACTCAACCGGCACAATAATGAAGGGATTTTAAATCGAATCATTACCTGTGATGACAAGTGGATCCTGTACGATAATCGGAAGTGCTCATCGCAATGGCTGAACCCTGCCGAACCAGTCAAACCATGCCCCAAGCAAAAATTGACTCCAAAAAAGTTACTTGTGAGCGTTTGGTGGACTAGTGCTGGTGTCGTTCACTACAGCTTTCTTAAACCTGGCCAGACGATTACGGCAGATGTCTATTGTCAGCAACTGCAAACCATGATGGAAAAGCTAGCTGCTAAACAACCGAGGCTGTTTAATCGCTCTAGGCCACTGCTGCTTCATGACAACGCTAGACCACACACTGCACAACAGACGGCTACCAAATTAGAGGAGCTTCAATTGGAATGTTTAAGACATCCACCGTACTCTCCGGACCTTGCCCCAACAGATTACCATTTTTTTCGAAATTTAGATAACTTCTTGCTAAGGAAAAAATTCAACTCCGATGGGGCAGTCCAAACCGCCTTCAAAGATTTTATTGATTCCCGTCCGAATGGTTTTTTTAGTAAAGGGATCGATGAACTACCTATGAGATGGCAAAAGTGCATAGATAGCAATGGTACATACTTTGATTAAATAAATATATTATAATAAAAAAAAATCGGCTTTATGTTCCTCCCATACTAAACGCCAATTTCATATGTAAGGACCTAATATAAAAAAAATTACAAAATATATCACTTTTTTTTTATGTTTTCAGTTATGATAATTGTACATTTTCTAATGTATAAATAAACATCTTTTCATTGTCCATATCTCTAGGTGATTAATTAACTACGAGTATTAGTTAACCTATGAAGGAGAAATGAAAATGTTCAACGCAGCTCCAGAGCCGCGTCTCGTGCCCGACACACGCTTCGACAATATTACGTTTCTTTAATAAAAAAATATTAAAATTAAAAATAAACAAGTAACCGATAACTACACACTAAAAAATAATAATAAAAAATGATGGTAGTAAAGTATATAAACTATTACATTCTAACTCTACAGAACACAGTAATGTGATGGATACAATATTAGCTTCTCAATACAAGGCCACGGTTGATGGTGATCGGACGTGACTCAAAATAAAATGAAAACACGATTAACCAAAATAAATCTGATGCAGTTAGTTGCTACATAACAGGGTTAGTGCAAAGACAAAATATGGTAACTCGGGTGTGCGGCACTAAAATATAAACTACAAACGAGACTTTCTGCGCGGCACTGCGGAAAGCGGACAAACAGTGTGCGAGTGGTTTATATATTACAGGGTGTCTCACAGCTAGTAGCAAAAACTTCACCGGTGGATACCTTCCTTGATAATGAGTCGAAAATGTTCAAGCGACCATGAACTGACATCAATAGTTATGGAGATATGCAATATCAAAGTCTGCATTTTTTTTACGATATTTCCGTCTAAATTTTTGCAAAAAGTTGAACTATCATTACAATATCTTGTATCGTACTGTAATGATAGGTCAACTTTTTACAAAAAATGAGTCAGAAATATTGGAAAAAAAAATTGCAAACTTCGATATTACATATCTTCACAACTATTGATATTAAGTCATGGTCGCTTGAACATTTTCGGCTCATTATCAAAGCAGGAATCCACCCCTAAGTTTTGGCTACAGCATAGCTAGTATTCTTATAGAGAACAGAAAGTTTTCTTTACACTTTGGGTGAAATGCCGACAGTTGTGGAGATGAGTGACACCAAAGTTTGCATTTCTTTCAACTTTTCTAACCTATCTACTTTTGAACACTAAAGTATCACGAAAGTAACTTATATCACATGATGAAAATTCATTCGTTTTGATGCCAGTCAAGCAAAATCATTGAAACCTTGAAAAGTCCAAATTATGCACCGTTTTAATAATTTTATTTGACTTGTATCAGAGGGAGTAAACTTATAATATTCAATATTAATTACATTCACGATAGTCTAACGTTTTATAAAGTATAAACTGAAAAGATTGAGAAAAAAAATTACAATTTTTTATGTCGCTTATCCCTGTAGCTGTCGACATTGCACCCAAGTGTAAAGAATCATTTCTATTCAAAATTGAACGAGAGGAAGACTTAGTTTAGAAGCAGACGAGAAATTTTTGATGCCGACTACGAGAGACACCCTTTTTATCGAATGTTCTCAATGAACCTGCAGTTCACGGATTACCATCTAATAGTAGGGGCGTGCAGTTAGTATATAAACATATATCTTGAAGAAAAAACATTAAACTTAATATGTCTGAATATGATTAAAAAAATGCGATAGAAATATATATACCAACTGCTCGCTGTTGAAAGTGTAAATAGTTTTATGTTATATATATATATATATATATCAATGTTATAGCATAATTTACAGGCGTATCTATCAATGACGTAACAATGTAAACCTAACCTAACTACTTAATTTCGACGAATTACAAAGTTTTATAGATTGAACACATTATTTTATCATGTTGCAATACGTTTAGTTTAGAATTTCATATTTCAATTAATAAAAGAAATACAATAAAAGTATCGTCTAAGCTCTCTCCTTTAACAATTTGACAGCCAATCACAGACGCAGTACGTCGCGGGATGTTTTGTCGGGACGCTGATCACGTACTCGAGACGTTACCAACTTTCATACTGCTTGTTTTAAATCCACGGACTCTGCGCGCCCTGGACCCTCGCGCGGTCCACACTGCGTGGCGAGAGCACAAGGCTGCTGGGAAGGCACTTCCTCAAGAAGATACCAAGCTCCCAAAAGGAAGGAAAGTTAGCAACATTGTGCCGATAGTATAAAAAAAGAACTGGGGAACGCGGGCGCGAAGATACTGTTTTTTTCTGTCCTGACTGTAACGTACCTCTGTGTTATCATCCCTGTTTCAAAATATATCACACAGGTAAGGATCAAACGTCCTTTTCATAAAAATTGTTAATAATTATTTATGTTCGTGTTTTTTTTGTTGTTTTTTTAGCCTCATTGGCGATTGACTTTCAAATAAAAAATATATATATATATATATCTTTTATTTTTATCCTTAAAATATGTAGAATCATCGTATAAATAAACAAAGAATTATGCACGTATCACAGAGAGATGCTTTTTTATAAATCTTACAATATTAGCAAAAATCGCCCGCGTGCCATAGAAGGTGCACTATGAAACAGTCGGCGGCCAAAGTGTTAAAGTTACATATTTGCAGATCGAGTACTTTACTTAGGGCACGTCGATTTTATCAGTAAGAAGTGTGAGAAATTTTGACAAAATTGGTCCAATAATTTTTAAGATATCGCCTCCAGTTTCCGGAAAAATGCAAAGAATTATGTAATCGTTTAAAAATTCGCTAACTTCAAATTACATTGGAGATTGACTTTAAAAAAATATATATACATGTCTTTTATTTTTATCCTCAAAAAATGTAGAATCATAAATAAACAAATAATTATGCATGTATCACAGATAGATTCTTTTTACTTCCTTTCTTTTAACTCGTGGCGTCTGCTTGCTTGGTTGCCGTCGAAAAAACTTTGGATCGATTTTTAACCCTTTTCCCGTGATGCAATCGAGCTGAAACTTTGCAAGTAGACTTGTGGCGACGGTCAAAGAAGACCGATCAAATTTTCGTTACAAAATAATAATAATTATAGTATAATTTTGGATTTTTCAAATTTTTAATGTTTTTTTCATACAAGTTGTATGGATATTTCAACGCATATGGTAGACGCGAAACACGAAAATGAGAAAGGGAGTATTGTAAAAACTTGGTTTTTATAGGTAACTCTTTTTTAATTCCTTTTTTTTAACTCGTGGCGTCTGCTTGCTTGTTTGCTTGGCGATAAAACTTTGGATCGATTTTTAAATCTTTTTCCGTGATCCAATCGAGTTGAAACTTTGCAAGTAGACTCGTAGCGACGATCAAAAAGAGCTCTCAAATTTTTGTTACAAAATATGAATCATTATAGTAAAATTTTGGATTTATAGAAATTTTAATGATTTTTTCAAATTGGAATCATTACAAAAGTTTGATTACTACCAACGGCGGCCCGATAACGTCACGGAATATTTAAAATTTGAATTACTCCGTCGGTAGGTATAGTAGGTACTTCACTACGAATTTCGAAAATTTATGACAAGTGGTTCACAGATGACAGCACACTTCGGTTTTTTTGGGAAGAAATCAAATAATAAAGAGATATTTTTAGAGATTTCTGACATAGATATTTGTCCAGACATGTTTCATTTTCAGTCAATGAATTATTTAAATTACATGATGGTAAACTTACTTTACAAAGAAAGGGATTAAAATAAAAACTTGGTTTTTATGGGTTACTTTTTTATAAATCTTACAATGTCGACAAAAATCGCCGGCATACCATAGAAGGTGCACTATGAAACAGTCGGCGGTAAAAGTGTTGTAATAACATATTTGCAAATAAGAGTATTTTATACTTTTATATAATCATCCCCAGTTTTTAGAAAAATGCAAAGAATCATGCATTCGTTTGAAAATTCGCTAGCTTCAAACTGCATTAACTGGGCATTTATGGATTTTTAAAATAAATGTTGACCTAGATTATTCTTTGCACTTAAATCAATAAGTATAAAAAAAGATTGTAAATTCAAGGCCCAACAATACAATATATGGTTATGTTTTGGTCTCTCCGGCTCAAGCAATGCAGAGCCTGCAGCGCCCTGTCCGAGGGTGAAGCGAAGTGTACCTGGAAATTCTGGGCCGGGCGAGGGGGGGCACCGGGCTGGCGCGCAGCTGCCATCGGTGTTGCACGCGGGCAAGGGAAACAGTGGAACGCGCATTGCGGCTACTAGTAGTCAGAAGAGGAGACTCCGCGTCTCGGAACAACAAAATATATAATGGCCACCGCAGCGTTTCAAATTATCTAAATAATCGTTTATCAATTTTGATTCATATACTTAATAAAAATTAACTTTGTTTCCACCACTTTTGTTTTGGAAAATATCAACATGTTTCAGAGTCCGGATACAATTGTTTACTGATAAATTAAAAATCGAAGTGTAAACAATCAAAATATAAAAATTATGTATGGGAAATTAGTAATAATAATGTACAGTTTGTTCAAATCTTTAATATAGACGACTTATTTGTGTGATTTATGTGATTGTGTATATCTATATTTTAAGGATAACTTACACTAATAATTTTTGTCTATAACATTTCATCAAATGTTTAGCGAAGATTGTAATGGTTAACTTTCCTGCAATTTCGACCAATTCAGTACTAATACATATCTCCTTGCAGGGTCCATCATCAGGGCTGACGATGGTGATATACATGTTGCTGGTTGTGATCAGCGTGTAGTTCATACAAGCAAAAAATTCTTAAAACCTAAGGGCAAAAACGCTGCGTTACTTAAGATTTTGGGAAATGAATATTAATTAAGTACCTAATAAGATAAAATAAAACACTTTTATCTTTTATCAATCTAATCTAATACGCCGAACCAGAGAGTGATTACTTTCTACCAAAATATATTGAATAATTGCTATCTCCTGAAAATATCACGTGATTCTAGCAGTTGTCACAAGAATGGATATCGCAATTTCCTGTTGACGCTTCTGTTTAGAATTAAAAATTATTTGTTGACGAGGAAACTTGAAGTCAATATTTGACCCACTTCAGAACCAATAATCGCTCTCAAATATCGTAGACAGACGTATTTCTAATGATAGTACATTAATTATTGATAAATTTTACAAAGTTACTATCATTATTTAAAAAAAAAATTAAAATGCCGAAGCATTTTTTTATCGGATATTGTACATGCCGGCGACATCTGTCGTGTTGCTTTAAATGTTACGTTTTTAATGGCGAGGGAAATTTCCGAATTTAAAAGGGACATATACAAGGTGTACCGGGGCTAGTCCGCAGTACTCTGGATCCCTGTTTCAAGACAGGATGCAGACAGAGGCAAGACTTACACTGACGATAGACCACCATATTTGATGTTTACTTCCCCAAGATTCATAGACATATTTATTTGCCTGTGAAATTACTTAATTAATTTATATTTATGACTTTCGCAATTTCAGATGAAACGTTTGGAAAGGAATCGTGAATATACGTGGTGTAATTAGTGGGACACGTTGAGTGAGGGCAATGTGGAGTAAAAGAGATACATAAATAATCGTCATTAGAGACCCGAGACAGGAAGCAGAAATTGCAGCCTGTGTTTTTATGTTTACATAAACAATTGTGCAATAATGACAAATAAACATCAATATTACGTCACACGTACACGGATTGTAATGTTGGACCTCCAAGATATCTGGGTGCTCTTAAAAACGATCTGTTTATTTGACGCGTTTAAAAAAATACTTGGGTCTTGCAAGTTTTGAAATAATTAAGAAAAGATTAAACTTCTTGAATGAACGATTAATAACTTTGTGGTGACATATTAAATAATTAAATAAAATGCGACCTGGTGTACACCACTCAATATTTATTTTCTTTATTCAATATGAATAAACACCCCTACGAGTTTCGGAAACTATGTATTTTATTGGAAAAGGTACGTAGATGATGGGATCTGTGCTTGGACTGGAACACTAAGACAACTCCAAATGTTCCTCAATTTTTTAAACAAACTTCACAAAAAACATTATATTTACATTAGAAATCGGCCATAATTATAGCATTAATTTCTTAGATTCAACGTTGTCTATTGTAAACAGAAAATAGAATTTAACATATTTCGAAAATATCCTTTTACAAACATAGTGATTCACAATACGTCTAACCATACAATTGCACAGAAAGTTTCAATATTATTGATTATCCCTTCATCTACCAAAAATTATAATAACGAATTAAGTATAATTAAACAGATAACCACAAATATCGGATAACTACAAACTAATTGATAATATTTCAAACAAAAAAATTAAGAAAAAATATTACTTGCCTTATTTACACCCTCAACAAAATTATACCAACAAAAGAATAAAAGAATAAAATAAGAAATTATCGAAATAATCAAAAATATTAACCTGAATAACAATATAATAAATAGTCAAATTCAATTCCCAAGCAACCCTATTGTTTACTTTTTTCCAATTAAAAATAAAATTAATAAACCAAAGTTGACAATCCCTTAATTATTCCCTAACACCCCCCCCCCCACTTCTATTTACTCCGCCTACTCTCCACCCCCCTAGATAATTTGTCTATATAATGATCATTTTATTTGGTATACATTATATCCTCCTGATGAAGGGAACTTCGTTCCCGAAACTTGTAGGGGTGCTTATTCATATTGAATAAAGAAAATAAATATTTAGTGATTTAGTGGTGTATACCAAGTCGTGTTTTATTTTATTATTAAAGGTTAAACTATCTACTTTTTAAAAGATTAATGTCTTTGTAAAAAAGCCACACTTTATCGCAATAAGACGTTTTTACTGAAGGGTTATACAACACCTTGAGACATCAAAATACATTAAAATTAAATGTGTTCGTTTTCCGTAACTGTGATATAAGAATCATTTTGTACGGCAAACATTTGAACATGACGTAATGCATTTGACGGATAATTTTCGTTTATCAATAAAAATATTGGTGTCAAAAAATTCCGACTTATCTTATCTGCTCCAGGCCTCAGACCTGCAGATGATATTTCAATCAAAACAGCTCAACAGGTACTTGTTTTGGAGATAGCGAGAAACATCGCGTTTGTTACTTTTCATATTTATGCTTTACTAATATTACGCTTTATCATTCCAAAGTATTATATATTAAACGTGACCAATGAGCATTTGTAATCGATATGGAGTTGATTGAATTAAAATTACATATTTTTCCTGTACACCAGATTCTTAAATTCTTAATTTTTAATAAATATTTGCATATCAGCAAAAAAGTATTTTACTGTACTTATTCATACCCTTGGCAGGCTCAAAATTCTCTCCCAATTCACTGTGACATAACAATGACCCACTCCCTACTTCTTCCCCTGCTTGGGTGTGCTGATGTGTGTTATCTGGATGTCAACGAAGAGCAGCCAACAAACTGGAACGCATTCAAAACGTTTCATCTTCAACATGTCTTCCGCACAGTCGTTGACCGACAGTCTGACAGCGCCATGGCATCCAAGTTTCATCTCTACTTGATGTATATCTTCTTTTCAATCCTCACTCACCTCGGTACCTGCATTCTTAATTCTACTTTCTAGAC
Organism: Agrypnia vestita; assembly: GCA_016648135.1. Classification (NCBI taxonomy): domain Eukaryota; kingdom Metazoa; phylum Arthropoda; class Insecta; order Trichoptera; family Phryganeidae; genus Agrypnia; species Agrypnia vestita. The sequence goes on from JADDOH010010215.1 coordinate 17,326, forward strand.
GATTCTGAACGGCCATAAAATAGAAATATGTATTCAAAAGTAAATATCACATATTTTTTTGGTTTTCTCTTAAAATTCGTTATTTTATTGTTATCCCTTAAATGCCCTGGTATTTTCCTGTATAATTTCATTCCACTGTACTTGATAGAAGTTTGCGATCTTTTTTCTTTCTGAACACTTATCTTATTTCATCTTTTGTTCTTGTACGGTGGTCGCATTCGTGTTGGTTTTTTAATTATTTTTTCTAAAGAATTCAAATGTTGTAATAAGCGTTTTTCAAATTTTACATACAAATTATACAGAATCACAGTTTGACATATTAGAAATTCTGGAAATAAGAAAATATGTTAATAGTAAATTAAATTTGTCGTCTTGTTAGTAGGTACTTCATTATTATTCATTTTCCATATATATTTTTATGGTCTATACTTCGATTTAGGATTTTTAATCACGAACGGGCCATGTGCTCTGAAACATGTTGATATTTTTCAATACAAAAGTAGTGAAAACAAAGTTAATTTTTATTAATTGTATTAATAATGTCACCACAAAATTATTTTGCACTTTTTGGAGAAAATAATTTTATTTTTAATAACTGAAGCAAATTTCTTTTAATGAAAGACGCAATAAAATAACAGAAGAGAACGCAAAGATGATTTTAACATTTTTATAGATATAGGGTTAGCTAAAACCAGTGATTTGAACATCATTGATGAAAACTCACCCCCCCCCCTGCAGAACATACTTTCGATAGTTAGCTTAGCTAAAGTGGTTATATATCACCTTCAGCTCGTCAGTAATAGCTACATAATACTTTCTCCATACTCAACATACACTCTGTGGCTACGAGTCAGTATAGAATAAAGCCTATGTGCCGAAAGTATGCAAAGAATTAAACCTATGTGCCCAAAACATGAAAAAATGTAAATTTTTCATATAAGTAATGGACATTTACTAAAAAATAGTTTTGTTTACCTAGAAAGTTTGCTAAGTAATTATTAAAAATATTTTTTAAATCTATTCTAAAAAATTCAACATGTTTCGAAGCCAATGGCTTCTTGGTCAGGATAACAAAAATAAAATTTAAAAATCGATGTATACATAATCAAAATATTAAAAAAGTTTTCAATAAATAAGTGGTGTTTACAAAGTTAATTTATATAAATTACAGTTTTATTCGTTTATCTCAGAATGTACTAAACGTCACATAGGCTATTTTATATACACAGCGACGATATATACTAGATGAGTTACATTGTTACATCTAATAAAAGTAACACTGATACATTACCAGTAAGATAACAAATTAATGTGTAAAATAAAAGTATATTGCTAAATCACCATAACATAAAACAAATATAACAAAATTAACGTAGTACCTAGTAAAATTAAGTAGTGTAGCTTGTTGGTCTTGTGGTTAGGACTCTCACCTCGTGATCCAAAGTACGCGGGTTCAAACCTCACTCCAGACCAGCGAGTAAGTCCTATTTTCATAGCACAAGTGTTTATCTTAGTTTGAAAATAGTAAGAATATTGATGTGACACGTATTCCGCGTTCGTATCTCTATTTAAATAAAAATTTAATAAAAAACTTACCTTGTGCCTCCCGTGGTACATAACATTTACATGTTGTGTCCACTGGCTGTCTGCATAATAAAAGCAAATTAAAGATGTAAGAGGTATTTAATATATATAATGTAAAGATGGAGCACCTCAAAAAGAAAACAATTTTTCGATAAAAAATTAATACAATGAATATGCATATTACGTGTAATTTTATGTTCTAAATATATTAATTGTAATGAACCTTGGAATTATATAGCATTATTCTTCTTCTTGTGCCCTATCCGTTCAACGGAGTCGGCTGTCTGCTGCCATCATCACTACAGTGCGGCAGCAACACCTCCGCAGCAGGCTGGCCAGGTGCTCTCCTTCCTCCGGGGCCCGACTTCCTGCAACCTTTCCCCGCTTTATAAAAACCACAAAATGGTTAAATATATATCATGGATTCATTGATTGCTTAGCGAATCCGTTTTATTATTATTATTATTTTATTAATTACACGGCTTAATAGCCTTTTACAACAGGGTTATACATAATTAAAATACAACAAACGATTAAATGTAAAAGAAAAATAAAGGGTATAAATGTAAAAAAGTATATATACATAGTTTAAACATAATGAGATTAGACATATATGTAAAAAAAATATATATGCAAAAAAGTGTAAAGTAGTGATCTCAGAAATTTTTACTCACCGATAATATAGCAATATTAAATTTGAATAGCCAGATATATATAAAACATTTAAGACATTATATAAAAATTTAATATTTTGAAAAGAAATGAACATATAATGATTTTTTAAATTTTGAGAGAGATAGATTTAAAATGTCGACATATGTAGGTAGTTCATTGCATCAGTTTGTGCATCCGAGGTATGCTAGAATTTGAACGATAGTTTGTGTCCGAATTGTCACAATAAAACAGCATGTTTTGGCGGGTCCTACGGTTAGGTACTTTAAAATTAATACTATTCAGGAGTTTGCAACAGTCGAAATTTGAGTGTAATATTTTAAAAAGGAATATTAAATCTGTTAATTTTCTTCGATCTTCCAAGGTTAGGAGATTAAGATTAGTTTGCAAATATTTGTAGTTTATTTGGTCGATCGGAATATGAAGCTTAAAATTTATAAATTTTAGGAATTTACGTTGTACCCTTTCTATATTTTTTATATGAACCCTGTAAAAAGGAGACCAAATGATGGAATTGTATTCCAACTGACTACGGACCAAGGATACATATAAGAGATTTATTACATTAATTGATTCAAAGTCCTGTATTGATCTAAGTATGAAACCTAAGGTTTTCATACTTTTATTCGTAATAATGTTGATGTGACTTTTGAATTCTAGTTTATGATCAAAAATGACACCAAGATCACGGATTTCTGTTATTTTTTCTAGGTTTGTATTATTTATTGTCATCAATAATACGTATGTGTGCAAAATTTCAGCTCGATTGGACATTGGTGAAAACGGGTGAAGTACCGATTTGAATATTCCGCCCAGACAAACAGGTGAAGCTAATCTAAGCGCGGTACCAATAGATAAATTAGATATCCAGACTCTTCATTATATATTACTTTCTTTGTACACAAATATATGAGTATACTGATATGACGAAAAAAAATCATACGGAGAAATATAGTATTCCTTGATTCAAGATTAGGGCGCCGCCTCTTAAGTAATGAACAAATATTTTATTTAACTATAACAGAATCATAATAATACTTAGCGCTTATATTCCTAAATGAAATTTATTTTCATCGTATTAATGTATATACTCAAAATACAATAATAATTTAAAAAATCCAAAACTAACGTAGGTATATCGTTTATTTTGGTATAGCGTCTTTACATAAATAATTGATTAATAAACTCGTACGAAAATATGATTTATGAGTACGGATTCTAACACCTTATTACAGACGTAACGGGGACGAAATTATAAAAATAAATAACGTCCAGAGTTGCGCAGACCACATTGTGGCGGGACCTACTCAAAATATACCTACTCAACCTATATACCTACTCAACCTATATACCTACTCAACCTATATACCTACTCAACCTATATACCTACACAACCTATATACCTACTCAACCTATATACCTACTCAACCTATATACCTACACAACCTATATACCTACTCAACCTATATACCTACTCAAAATATTGTGAGAATTATTTGAATGATAAAATGTAGGAATAGTATGTATAGATTTCAAAAAGACATTCGACACACTGGAACACGAGATTTTACTGACAGAAATGGATGATTGCGGAATACGAGACGTATTATTGACGTACACGTTTTTTTAGACGTGAATTCGAACGAAATTACGGACGTTGCACGAAGTTACGGGGACAGATTGACACACAGACGAACGGGTAGATGGACAGACACCGAAATTATTGATCCTTTATATGTGAGGACTCGGTATCCATTTTGTTGTACTTTTGATTTCTTGACTAAGAGATTATTGTGTATCACATTGGTACTAAATTAAATTTAACATAATCAGAAAAATAGTTTTATCAGCTTTTGTATTATTGTATTAATTACCACTGGCATTTTGACACAACCAACCCTTATTTATTAGCAAATATAAATAAAGAGATAAATAATTTAAGAGTAGTATCTACCAGAAAGTAGTTACTTGCCAGAACATTTTTATTTATTTTATTTCTGCGGTTTACACCTATTACAATAAAATAAAAATCTGATACATATCTAGATAACAGTGTACATTATATATCAGCATGCATGATCGTTTACAAATGTATACATATGCATACATACATACATATTAAATTTATAAAACAGTATCTTTTATAATAATAGTCATATTGCTGTTTTTTCGTTTGCTAGGGGATTTGATTATGCAAGAATAATGCGTTTGTAAAATGTGCCTTAAATAGACGAGAGGGGGAATTTATTCTGTTCTGATCCAATTTCCTCTTATAAAAATGGGTTTTTGTTAATCTCCATATAATTTAATACTCTGTGACAGAATGTTTAAAAAAACATATTTTTGCGTAATACATATAATATATCCAAAATTAAGTAAGACAATTATAAAGTGTATATCCCTATGAACAGTATGTCGTTAGCCCTGGGCCATCCCATTTAAAACTTTCATTCATGTTTCTCAATTTTTTTTAATTAGAAATCAATATTCTTACTATTCTCAAAATAAGCTTGAATAATGAAATATAATATGTTTAATATCATTGAAAGATTTGGCAGATACTTCGTGGTGCAACATTATAATTTAAAATATGTTTTATTTTACTTTGTAATACACACACAATATGAGTTATTAAATTACAACTATAGTTTCGAGAGGAGCAGTCCCTCTCATCATCAGGTATAGATAATAACTATACCTGATGATGATCTATAATACTATTAATTAATTATATATTTTTTGGCTTTAAATATTGATTCAAAATGTAATGAACATGAAAATAAATAAATGTTGCTGTATTTAGAGATATTCTTAAATTTATCAAAATTTTCTATTCACCCCATCAATGCGCAATAGGGTGATAAGAAACAAGTGATGGAGTGACTGGAAACACTTTGTGGGGTTGTTTGGAAACAGTTTTCAGTTAAAACAATTCATTAATGAACACAATTTAATTAAAAACGGTACAAATGTAAAATTTTCAATTATTTAGAGTAATTTAACAAAGTTATTTAAGGTTTAATCAAAATATAAAAAAATTATAAAAATTGAAATAAAACGCATGAGTAGGTACGCTTCAAATATCGCTTACTTCTCGAATCAGGCTTATAATTTCATGACATGGATTTTAATCAGTAATACAAATATAGGATCATTTTTAAATAAAATAAAAAAGTGTAAAGAAACACAAATTAATAATACAACTCGTATTTAAAAAGAAAAAATGTTTCTACTAGTATTGACCCCGCTTCTTGTTCCCATTCACCTCGATTATTTTGAAAAAGTGACAGATTAACTAAAAACATATTGTATAATGCTTATTTATGACAAATTACAGCTTACTCGGGTAATCACAAACTTCACGGAGATTATTTAGGTTGTAATTTCTTTTAAATTATCTTAGTTAGTTTCGACTCTATATAAAAATGCAGACCTCTGTAACTGATCTTTAACTAGCAATATTTCAAACTGTAAGGAACTTTATGTATGGCAAGGTATTAATTTTAGCATTGGGTAAAAATAATATTGAATGATGCAAAATAAAACATATGAAAGTACTTACACTTTTCTTATGTAGTGTGCCATGGCTTTAAAGTTCTCACCGAGAATTGTTTCTATTCACCTTCCAGTTTCTATACACCCGGTACTCGTGATACCCACGTATTACGGTTCCCAGATATCTGGAAAATATTTCAAAAAGAACTTGGTTCAGTATCACACAGATGTCTCAAGTATATTTAATAAACAACTTGTCTATAATTAATCAGTCATCCATGTTATAATTGCCGTAACACAGATGTCTGAATAATATTGAAAAAAAAACTTTTCTTATTATTACACAGATGTCTTGAAAATTGTTAATTTTAATGAACTTTTTATGATCTTTTTAAATAGAAACACCACATGAGCTTTGGTATTTATTGCGCCTCGATGCCCCAGGATGATGGAAATCTAATCAAGAACATACAATGTTTACCTTTAGATTGCGAAATTCAATATCGTTGAATAATCAGTTGGCGGTCATTTGCTGGTGTAACATTTTAATTTAAAATATAGTTTTTTTATATAACTTTGTACTACACACACAACATTTTAGTTATTGATCACAACTTATAGTTTAAAGAGAGTTATTAACAACACCTGATGATGAGAGGGACTACTCCTCTTGAATCCTTAATAGTGATAAATATAACTCAAATATTGTGTGTAATACAAAGTATATGTGCGAAATTACTTTTTTTAAAAGAATGTTAAATCACAAAACAGTGTAAAAAAAAATATGGAAAAATGACATAAAAGTGGGAAATTATTGGAATTATTTTTAAGAGAAGAGTGGCGGAAAAATGAACTTGGTCATTAATAATAACACGTCAGTTCTCGCGGTCACACCGATGTCTCGTAGCTGGGAGAAAAAAATTGGGAGAGCCTTCTTCATTTAATTTAGAATAGAAAATATTCTTTACACGTTGGGTGAAATATCTACAGTTGCAGAGATATGCAACAAACAGTAACTTATGTGGAATATTCAAAATTCATTCACATTAATACAAGTCAATTTTTTTTATTAATTTTATTCGACTTGTTTCAAAGCGTATCATTTTTTAATATTCAATATAAATGACTTTAATGACAGTCTATCATTCCAAAAGGTTCGAAATAATTGTCTTGTAAATATACTTGTCACGCAGAGTTTCATCACATTAATATTCATTTGGAATGATTGTTTTCCATTATAACGTTTAGTACAAATATGATAATTGCAGTAAAACCTAAAATGTATCTGTATTCATATATATAAGTATGTTCTGAGAACACAATTACTGGATTTGTCCATTGCGGGATTATTATTTAATTGAGATAAATTATACAAGTCTCACAGAGACGAAGCTGTTTATATGAAAAACGTGTATGGAAATCTTTTATACGATGGCCCAAGGCTTACTACAACCAGTATGAGCTGACTTAAAGTGATCACTCTGCAGAATGCAACGTTCACCAATTTCATCGCAAGATTGTAAGCCCTGGGCCATCGTGTAAAAGACTTCCATACACTCATATAAATAGTCTCCTCTCTGTGAGACTTCTTTAATTTTCTTAATTAAAAATGATCAGTTTTTAACAGATTTTAACAGAAATTGTCTCTCAATATGTGGATACGTGGCGGCAAACGTATCGAGATGACGTAAAATTGACAATTATACATTTATACCTGACTTGTATGATAAGGACACTTGGCACTTTCAAGCTCTTCTGCTGTACAATTGCATTTGCACCCTTTTCATAACTTGACCAAAGACCGCCGATACACATCTTATATTTTATTCTGTATAATGTCCTACTTCTCTGGCGATAACCGAAGGGTCGTCTTGTTTTCTATAACATTTGATATATTGCAAAATGTTTCCAAAAATTATCAATACCGTAATCGTTCCAAAAACTCGAAAAATTGAGTTGTACAAATTATTTAAAAATATATTTAGAAATAATATAATTACACATACGTTTACAGTTTTTAATAGTCGAGTCAGTTCCAGAATAAATAAATCGTTGTTTAGATTTTTTTACGTGAATTTTACGTTTTCTACAGGCAAGTATTGTGGTAGAGTGGTGTGTGGGCAGTGCGTATTGATAGTGTGAAAGAGATGAAGGTATGCGGCAGGAAGCGGGGGAAACGGGTGACGCCATTCGGGCACTGGCGGTCGCACGCGCAGATATTGGCTGTGAATAAAGTTATAATTACTGTACAAGATCGGTAAATTGAATTTCTTCCTTGTTCTAAAGAAACTATAATGTACTCAGGAAATGAATATACCACATTTTTGATATTTAATTTCCTGATTAAATGTGTGGTTGGAGATGTGGCAAACTCAAACACACCAAAAGATTTGAGATATTAACAGCGCAAGATAGGGAATATAAGAAAGGTCAAAATATTCATAATTTTCAAATAAACATACATAAAAATATAGAAACGGAGCATTAGCGGTATTAGTGAATCAAGTCGGGAAAATTTTTCCGCAAAAGCGCTCTCATAGAAAACGCTGCCTAATCTGTTAGAGATACAAAAAATCTTGTAGGAAAGAATTGTGTAAAATTGATTGAACTACAAAAAATTCGGTGATGGCGTATATCTATATTTTAATAACAACTTACAGCAACCATTTTTGTCTATAAAATTTTATCAAATGTTTAGTTACGATAATAATGCTTAAAGTTCCAGAAATTTTGACATTAACATCTTATTAACCTCAAGCATTTACCGCAGATCAAATTTGTGCTGTGATCAAACCATTAAACTTAGAAGATATGATAATTTTAAACAGTAAGATGTACTAAGATCTGTACCGTGAGAAGCCGGGCCGTATAAATATATATATATTGAACAATTTAAATAAAATACTTTTTCATTAAAATAACGAAACATGATTATAACATTCATCCCTACTCACTTTCCAACTTGTCTTTTCACCACCAGAGTAAGCAGAGAGGATGGAGCGCTTCACTCTTCTGTCCGGACACACTCTCGCCTCGTCCACATTCATACATCTCCGCACGCAGCACGATGGTTGTTGGGACTCCTAACGGAACCATCTTCCAGTATCTGTAATCTGGTTTGTGTTTTCTGGGGTATTATGGAGTGTTTTTATGACCTTTCTGGCCGACGTTCGGATCCCATTGCAGGGTCCATCATCAGGGCTGACGATGGGATATACATGTCGCTGGTTGTGATCAGTGTGCACTTCATACAAGCAAAAATGTCTCAAAACGTAAGGGCACACTGCATTACTTAAAATTACAGGAAATTAATTTTAATTAGATGAAACATAACACTTTATCTAATCTAAGAGTGATTGCTTTCTACGATAATATATTTATCTAATTCTTATCTCTTGAAAATATCACTTAATATTCTAGCAGTTGCCACATTTTCTGTCGATGCTTCTGTTTAAATATATAATTTCCTTGCTCGCGCGCAAAACATTTTAATATTTTTAAACGATTATATTAAATTTCACTTTGTATGTTACGGACGAAACCTGTAGTTTATATTTGACCCTCTTAATGACCAACAATCGCAACAATATTCCTGATGACAGTACAAATAATCATTGATTTATCTTATAAAGTTAGTTCAATTAATTATTTTAAAATTTTATTAAAAATTTCGATACATTTTTGTATGGGACATCGTACATGTCGGTGACATCACTGTGTGTTCGTGTTGTTTTAAAAGCAAATTGTTTAATGTCCTGCGAAATTTCCGAATTTAAAAATAACATGTACAGGATGTACCGGGGTCACTCAATCCTGTGACTGATGTGAGGGATTATAAATGAGCTAAAAATCAGATTTAATGACCTGACCTGAAATATGACCTGATTTATCCAAAATCACGAAAAAAATTTTTTTTTTAAATATGGATTTACTGCCTTTTAGCTTAGTGGGGCAGTACATTAACTTATATTGATTATGAAAATTCATTCGCTTCAATACAAGTCAAATAAAATTATATACCCTAGAAAAAGTAAACTGTTTTCAGTTCTGCAAGGTTTTCATCATTTTATTTGGATATTGAGATGAATTTTTATTATTGATATAAGTTACTCTAATGATATTTCAACTTTTCGCAATATTGAAATGTTGATAACTATTGATATTAAGTCATGGTTGCTTGAACATTTTCGACTTATAACCAAGGAAGGAATCCACCTTTAAAGTATTGTGAACTAGCTCCATTAACCCTGTATAAGTGTTGAGGTTAGCCGCGCAACTATTGTGAACTCTTCAGCGCCATGTGTGCGCGGGCTGTCTGGAGGCAGATCGGCAGAGTCATTAGATTCCCCGCAGCAGGGCGGGCAGGGTACAGCAGAGCAGCCTGGCAGCGGGCCGAGCAGCGGCGGGAGGAGTCAGCTGCCGTTCCGGGGGACTCCTCCTCGAGGCACATGCGCAGACGCGACTCCACTAAGCGGAGATTGGAAACGGTTCAGCGAAAGCGATTAATGTAGCCGTTTTTCAGCTAAGTAAGGTTAGATTTGATTACAAGATGAAATATACCGAAAATAAAAGTAAAAATAAATCTTATACTAAATATTATATATAAAAAGTGAAAAATAAATTCAAGCAGCCACAGTTCTATGATCGCAGTACATGCGCATGTCAACGAGCTCAAAAGCGTGGGGCGCTTTTCCTCCGCCCCCAACACCCGCTTGCAGCCTCACTCTGCGTGTAGCATTCTTCCTTCGTGGGAGCAAAAAGGAAAGCTCCTTGATTTTACTGATTAGCGCATATAAAGCACTTTAGTACTCATATTCCGCAGTCAGATTATCAGCAGATGGGCGAACATTGTTTTATTAATTGGTGAATTAGTATTTCCTTATCGCCTGTATAAACGTGGTTGGTCCCACAGCCCGCCAGCATGTGCACACATGAACCAGCGCCAATTTCTCGGTACCAGACCTGCTGCCATGGCTGGTTCCAATACGTTAGACTTACTAAAATAAAAACATCACTTGTAAATTTTCAAACAATCATCAAAAGGTCAAACTAAACACTCTTAAAAATATTTAATGTCTTAGCGAATATGACGCAATAACGCAAGAAGACGTTTTTACTGAATCGAGACAACAAAAGTACATTAAAATTAAATGTGTTCGTTTGTCGTAACTATGGGACATATAAGATTCATTTTGTTTGGAAAAAAATTTGGTTTAGATAATGCATTTGATCGAAAATTTTCGTTTATCAATAAAATATTGGTCTCGGAAAATTCCGTCTTACCTTATCTGCTCCTTTCCTAAGATATACAATTTCACTAACAACAGCTTAACAGGTACTCGCTGTGGAGATCGCAATCTCTATCGCGTTCTTATATTATTTCTGAAATGTTTATTTTTATCATATATAATGTTTAGTTAATTTTTGTATGTATTCTAGACTAATATTACACTTATTATTGCCTACGAGTTTTTAAAACAGGACCAACGAGCATTTTAATCGATTTGGTGTCGATTTTATTTGGATAAAATATTTTCCCTGTACACCAGGTTCTTAAAATCATAATGAAATTATACGGCGTGAACATGTTTCGCATGTCAGCAAAAAAGTATTTTTCTGTACTTAGTCAGACCCTAAGCAGGCTGAAGACTCTCCCGATTCACTATATATTTATATAACAATGACGCTCTCCCTACTTCGTCCCCTGCTTGAGCGTGCTGACGTGCGTTATCTGGATGCCACTGAAGAGCGTCCCTACAACCTGGAACGCCTCCAAAGCGTTTCATCTCCAACATGTCCTCCAGTAGTGGACCTGCGAGGTGTAGTTAGTGCGGCGTGTTGGGCGAGGGGAATGTGGGGCGCGAGGGATTCACTAATACTAGCAGGAAGGGCGCCCTATGTGTGCATGGGGGTGTATATACAGTGGCGCAATATCACATTTCTGCAATAAAGACTTATACATCATTTCAAATGAAAACAGTTACATCAATATTTTGTCACACATACACGGATTGTAATTGAACTATATAAACATTTTTCAGAGTGATAACGAACTGGCCCAAATAGTGTCAAGTAGCAGAAACATAACGCTTGGTAAATTGCATTTCCCTGTAACACATACCACACCTGCTCGGCATCGTTATATATTTGTTTAACGAATTAGCTGTTAAAATGAGAATTGCGAAAAATTATGAGGCCTTTAAGAAAAATATTTACAAATACCCTCAGAGTTAATTACATCTTTATTTTATTGTATATTTATTTATTTATTTATTTTATTTTATTATCTTCATCTTGTTACATGACATAGGAGA
>JADDOH010010216.1:0-68709 GCA_016648135.1 Agrypnia vestita
GCACGGCCTTTTGTTAGGATGGACAATACGTTCGCAACCTTTTGTTCTTAAGTAACATCTTGGAAGGGTAAAAAAACGGTAAACCTTTTCTTGCAGCGGGACGTATATCTCTAACCCCGATTAAACAATAGAAAGAACATCTTGGCCAAATGCGAACACATGGGACAACGGTTTAGAAAGCTGCGTTTGTTAGAGAAGTCGCCATTGTTTTGGGAAAGACATTTTTTAGAAAAACAAGATAATAATTCCGACAGTCGTCGCAGTAAACTTACTATTGTCCTCGACAGACAATAGAGATGTTTTAGAAAGCGCTGACATACCGATCTCCCACATGGCGACGCTATCCGCGAGATGTAGGATCGTATAAATCATATTATTAATATAAGGGCGCGAAGATCCCACAACGCACGACCAGGCGGCCATTATCAATAAAGATAACAGGGGTCAATCAATTAAGAAGGTAGAGGCCGAATTAGAAATTGAGGCAAAGTGGTGAATCATAATATCAATGTAATATGTACCTAATTAATGAGCAACTGATATGTTTAATTTAAGTAAGGTAGTGATTGTTTAGATAACCCAGGCCACCTCTGCAGGTGGATGTTACTCGTTTTATATGTAGTTAAGGACCGAAATGAACGGGACATTGCAATTTGAAATGATAACGAGATCATCCCGAATTAATCTAACTTGTGGCAAATAATAAAAAATGTATTGATCGGAATAAAAGGAAAAAAAAAAAAAACTCGATTGTATTATTGCCGACGATGTTTGATATTGATGTAATATGTAATATATAACGTAATAGAATATTATCTCGTGAAAAGATGTAACACGGTTGAAGAGATATAAGATTCCGACTTTTTAGTTTTTGAAATCTGTCTGCAGAATGAATTTTAGCACACGGGGTTGAGACAAAATAGTTTAATTAATTGCAAATAAGTAAATGCCGTGTTGGAATAAACATTAATATTACTTTAGATCGAGGCTTTCATGTCTTATGTTTTCATGTATTACACCTAGTTGAATAATGTTAATTTGTGAGTTTTAATTATTTTTAAGAATAATGTTAATTTGTCATTAGTTATTTAAGCTCCCAATATTGTGTTTTTTTATACAAATTTGTAGGTTGTAGGTATATAACCTATCTGTAAACATGCAATTATTGTTTTGATTACTCGTTTAAGCAATATAATTTGTCGGTCTATTTTAAAATAGTTGTTTTAATCTAGTAATAATAAAGCTCAAAATAATTCTTGTTTGGAAAATTTTCAATTGTCTGCCTGGTGGAATGTGGCTTATATAATTTTTTAGTGTTCTCTATTTTTATTCTTTTCCTATATTCTTATACCAGGGGTGGAAGAAAGCTGATTTGATAAGATAATGATTAGTATAATGAAAGTCCTAAAAAAAAAACGTTTTGCATTCAATCCAGCTTACATATTGAAGTAAGAATTTTCATTATTTAGGTGTAAATAATGTTACATTAATTAATTTACGCCAAGTTTTCTTAATTTTTCTTCTAGTAATAAGGTTTAACATAATTTCTTGAAAAAAAAAGTGTCTATCGAATTTGATTATGTTAGTATATGTAAGCATTCCTTTCGGGAAAGTGGCGTTGATGCAAATTCATGTACTTTGTAATCCCAAAAGAAATTACAAAGATGTATACAGAACATTAACATTAGGGGACCCGCTTGAAGCATGTATCCCATGTAAATAAGTTTTTATGTTAATTGATTCACTAAGAAATGCCACGATGTCTGTATAATTTTAGCCCTTTGTTTTGTATCTCTATGTCACATATTGACAAATATGTTTGGTCCAACTAAGAAGTACGATAGCTTGTTTTATTTAAGCTAAAATTAAAAATAAAACTAAGTATCAAGTACATGTTGTCATTGTTAAAGAAAAAAAAAATTAAAAAGAAAAAGAAAGGAAGAGGATATGCGGAGTGGTAAATTTTAAATGTAAATGATAAGGATTGACCTGTAATGATGTAATGTATAAATAACGTTGAATCAATGTTAATGATAAGGATTGACCTGTAATGATGTAATGTATAAATAGCGTTAAATCAATGTTAATGATAAGGATTGACCTGTAACGATGTAATGTATAAATAACGTTAAATATTGAGAGGCCTACTGTAAGAATCAAACCGACGACTTAATAATAAGATTAATATTGTAATGCATACTCAAGGAATTTTACTGTGATCTAATGAAACCCTGCGTCAATCCCATGTAATTAGTCAATAATGGTAGAAATAACTGCTCGATAAAAATATGTCTGGCGTGTCGATTTAATTAAGTATGTATATGTAAGCAGTTTTATTTTTAGGTAATAAGTGTTGATGCGAATTTGTGTTTTCAATTTTCCGCCTTTGCCAATTTGTACTGTAATATTTTCCTTAAGTTTAATTCATTTTGCAATGTGTTTTGGTGACGGGATAGGGATATGAACAGTGAACAAAGCGTTCGTGAAATAACAAAGTGTTTAGGCCTACATACCAGAAAAGCATCGAGATTAGCCGCAAACTGGGAGAACAATAGGGGGCGGAACGGAGGCAACATTGGGTTCAGTAACCAATAGCGTCAATCGAGACCTGGAGAGACGAATGGACGACGGGGGCAGACATCAAAGGAGCCAATCGGCGGAAGACCAACTGGAGGCTTCCCCTCGACTCCCCGCGACCACACCCTGGGTCGCCGGGGAGAGAATATAAGGCGAAGCCAGCCGCCAAGAAACCAGTTAGGAGTTGAGTTGAAGTTGGAGTTAGGAGTTGAAGTTAGAAGCTGAAGGTGGAGAGACCAGGAACTCTAGCCTGACCCGTAAAATCGGTCCGGCCGAATACCCTGGTAACTCTCGAAGAAAGTAAGTCCGAACGGTAGCGACCACCGAATCGGCATCGCGACGCCAGAAACGACGTATCAGAAACCGCGACGCACAGTGTACCGCCGCGACGCCCAGTGACAAAAGAAGCGACGTCTCGCTACCGACCGCCACGACGCCGACGTCAGAAGCCGCCGACGTAGCCTGCACAGTCAGAGGACGACGCCGACGCCAGAAGCCGCCGCCCACCACGAAGCAGCACGAAGAAGACACCTGCCGAACTCTCCGAAACAGGTTACCCCGATCTAAAGACTTTTTCTCCGCCCACCTAGTTCTACCGAAGTGTTAATTTAATCTCGTCACCATACATTTTAGCAGTAAGATCAGATTTTTTATGTGTTTTGTCTTTTTTCTTTCTTTGTTTATAATTTTGTCCTCTCCCTCTAAATTAGGGTTCATGTAATTTTTAAATGAGTAACCACTTTGCTGCGTCGTATGTAAGTTGAGATTAATGTTTCATGTAAATTAATTTGCTACAGTGCCCAATACAGAAACTTGTAAAATTGTTTCGATTTTATTATTTTTATATCCCTTCACCCGCCTCGAGATATCAGTGTCCTAGTCAGTCACCTGACGTTTTGATTGTACCTAGGGGAGGGCGTAACCGCCGGCATACGTAGATCTGAGATCTCCCGGCCGGTTTACCACACCGTGATTTTATATCATCCTCTGGCCCCCCTCAGACCTCACCCCCCCGACTCCGGTATATCAAGGGTTTTTTTTGCTAGACATTTTTCCCTTCCTATTCACGTAATAATATCAAAACTCGCGATGTTTACTATAATAAGGTAGTTAGTTAAAATGTAAAAGCTACGAAATAAGCGGTATCGCCGTATATAGAATACTCAGAGTATCGTAGACTCTGAGGAATTGTAATTTTTATCATTAATAATTAATGTCATGAGTTTTACGGTTAGTCTGATGTCGTTAAAATTATTAAAGCCTGATAGTTCGGATAAATTATTCTGTCTTTGTCTATCAATAAGATGCCTTGTCAAGGAAGGTGGAGCGGGAATTTCAAACACTCCGGCGGGTTTATATACATTTATTACAAAAAAAAACAGTCAAATCTTACTCTAGAACACTATGACTAACTTTATAGCTAATCTTAACCTAAGCACAACCAGTTCCGACTCCCACATAAGTTCGTCGTGTTCTTTCACATTTTAATTCACAAAAAGCACATGTCCGCTGTCGGAGGCCCTCGTGGCTACGAGGGGCACGCATCCCAAGCTGCGCGGCTCGCGGGGACCGCACGTGGTTTGGCTTGGCGCGACCGGCCGCGGGATCTGGCTGAGTCTCGGAAACCCACGGGAAGCGCACGTGGTCCAGGCCGCAGAAGCACGTCCAGAGCGCTGCAGACCGCCTTCTCCTCAAGCGACATTGACGGCGCCGCCCCGCGTTCTTGAACACACGTGGCGGCGGCTCAGAGCCCGCCGTGGTGAAGCGGCCGTCATCTGGAAACGTTCAAAGCGCTGCGAGCCGCCTTCCCCTCAAGCGACGTCGACGGCGCCGCCCCGTGTTCTTGAACACACGTGGCGGCGGCTCAGGGCCCGCCGCCGAAGGGGCGGCCGCGGGCGAGGAGCCCGAGCTGTTGCGGAGGTGGCGGTCGGAACGAGACAAGGGGGCGTTCTTGGCCCTCCGGCTTCAACTCTCTGTGTATGCGGGGGAGGGGGGGTAGCCTCTCCCACCCGCAATGGCACCCTATCAACCCTTGGCGGTGCGGGGTGGCAACCCGTGGTGCCGCGCGAAATTTAAAATTACCTAAACCTATTTTTAAATTAAACTTATATTCTAATTTAAAAAGGACGCGATGCGGAACGTCACATGCAGGTCGCGGACGCATCACGCCCAGCGATTTTAATGGACTGGGGATCTAGCTCGGGTGGAAGAGTTTTTGTCACACCATTTGATATTTTTTCTGTGTGACATCACATATATCACCTGACATTTCATAAACTAGAGCTATTGGCTGGATCAGCTCTCCAGCTATCGGCTATCCGAAGATAGCTGGAGAACTGATGAGATAAGCAAAGAGCAGAGAGAAGTACAGAGATTTTCTTGAGGCGTCCAAGGTCGATCCCACAAGATGTGTGTGTGTGAAATCTTTGCATGTGGACAGGGCCTTAGATAATTTGATTGTAAACTTTGGCGCTTAATGGCATTATAAAACTTACTAACATGCAGTACTTACTTTCATGCGCCGTCTCGTTATTGAATATTGCAAATGACTAAGTAGTTGTATGCTGATTAATCCAATGCAAGGTATAAAAGATTACCGGTATTAGGACATTGAGCCATTTTCGAGGTTTTGGATAATTAATAATAAGTTGTCTAGATAATTTATCTTTAACAACGCCTCTGCTACTTTGGTCATCCCCTACTTCATGGGTTGTGTTTATTCTTTCTCTGGTTAGGCAGAAATTATTTTTTTAATTAGGGAGCGTCCATAAACCACGTGGCCTGATCGGTGGGGGGGGGGGGGGGGAGGATTAGGCAGATTTCTATATTGGGCTACGTGAAGGTAGGGGGTGGGGTCAAAGCCGAGTTACCTAACTCATTATTATTATTTGGTAAAATTAAATAAATAGATCACGCGACAACGTATGGATATTTATTTCCAAAGTTTGATTAATACTTTCGTATTTTAGGTATGAAATATATTCACACTGGGTGCGTACATGTGACATATAGAGCTTGCCAACGTGCCGCGCCGGCCCAGTATTATCAATGTATTAAATCATTAGGCACCCAGTAACTACAGTGGGTGGCCAAATTATTAGGGACAGTGCTCAGATTTTCTTTTTTCTAGTTTAACAGCATTTATCACACAGATAATTGGTTGTAAGTCTAAAAGATATTTTTTATTTACTGCGATGTGTTATTGAGATCATAAAAACAACAAGTTTCGTATGCAAAACTATTGCATATTTTTCTTATAAGTGTTCATGTGAATTAATAGAAATCTAATAAAAATAATCTCATCATTAAGTGATGCCACCCCTTGCTGCAATTATGGCTTCTATGCGTCGGGGCATACTCTTTATACAGACTTCAGCATTTTTTTGGAGTTCGGGGTTGTGATGCCATTTTCTGATGAGTGTTTCAATCAACTGTCGTTTGGTGGTGATCACTTGCTTGGCGATTGTCCATTTGGTGAGCTTCCACATGTTCTCTACAGGGTTCAAATCTGGTGATTTCCCTGGCAAGGGAAAAAAAAAATCAACCAGGAATGCAGTCACACTCTTAGCTTTGTGGAAAGGTGCTGAATCATGCATAAAAATGTACTCTCCATAACCGGGGAACCATTCTTCGAGTTATGGTAGTAGGCGAGTTTCTTGTACTCTCTTGTACTGGTCTTGCCTCATGGTCCCTTCTACGATGTATAGGCGCCCCATGCCCTTCGTTAAGATAATAGACCACACCATGACAATAACCGTGTGTTTAACCCGCTCAACAAGACAGTCTGGATGGAACTGCTTTCCAGGGCATCGTTAGACGAATGAACTTTTATCGACCAAAATCTGAAATGTCGATTCATCGGAGAATAATACCTCTAAAATGTTATAATTATCACAAAGATTCGTTATTAACAAACAGGATAATTAAAAAAAAATATACTTAATCGACTCTAGTCTTCAACAGTCATGTTTTGATATTTTTTGGTCTATTACAGTCGCTTCTTCTTCATGGCTTCGGTGAAGCGTGGTTTTTTGATAAGCCGACGACCAATCAAGTTCTTTTCGGCTAACCGCCTGCGAACTGTCCTTTCTGAAAGTTTCATTCCTTCGTCGTTCATCATCATAGTCAGACGGGCAACACTCTTCTTACGATTTTCGAGGCAGATATCTCTGATTTTACGATCGGTACGAAGAGTGGTGATTCTTTTTCTGCCACATTTTCCCATTCGGCCTGCTTCCAGGGGTTGGTTTTGATCGATTTTAATTTTTATACGGTTGACGACAGACTTCAAAACATCCGAAATAGTTGCTATATCTCTCTGGGAATGTGAGGAATGAAGTAATAATATCTGCATGTCTCTACATTTTTTTGGGGACGTGTTTGAAATCTTACCCATGCTAAAAAAAGAAATTTTGAGGTGATCACGGTATATTGTAAAAAAAATTGAAATTTATTCGTAAAATTCAGCAAATACAATGTAAATATAAATATTACTTACGTTTTAATTATTTAGGATGAAAAAAACTTGGAAAATATATTTTTAAAATATTTTAAACCACTTTCTTACACCGATAATTTTCAACAAGCGTCAACCAATTGAGAGATAACATCACTTCAGTCAAAAATGTCGCAGATTTTCAGTATTGCCACTTACAAAAACTGAAAATAATGATACCAGCAGCAATGTCAAATAAATCAACCACATGAAAATCTATTCGTTTTGCTCGTAAAATGGTTTATACAGAAATTACATAAATATGAGCACTGTCCCTAATAATATGGCCACCCACTGTATACTCAAATTTGCTTGCACACTGGACTTTCAATCGCTATTAAATTGATGTTTTAAAACAAAACCGTTCCGATTCAGATCGATCGCGATCACTATGAATTTTTTTTTAAATTTTGTTCCGTTTAAGTTAACTTTAGTGTATCTTATTATTCTAGTGCTCGTTAAAGTGTTAATTCAAGTTCAAATTGTAGTTTGATGTGAAATGACACTGCACAATAAACTTTATGAGGTTTATCGGGAATGTTTTTCCAGTGGATTTTCAAAAACCAAAATGAGATATGAAAATCTTTTATACAGGACAAAGAGTTATTGGTGCAACTCTTCTTAGTTTTATTACTCAGCAGGTATAATCTGTTCTATTTCACCAATTTGAACAATAATGAATGAGATCTATGCAAAAATATCTTCTGGAATTAATAGGAAAAAACCTACGTTCCACTCGGGGGGGATGTCAAAGCAAAAGCCATGGAGGTAGGGAGGGGTTCAAAAGAGTTCAAAATGGAACCACATGATTTATGAATGCCCCCTTACATAGAACATGTGTGAAGTACGTAGCTTTTTATAGTTTGAAAGTTGTTACTGATTTTATTGGATATAGAAATGTAATTATTCAGTGGGTGGGAAATATCTTACTTCCTATTTTTTCCTATATTCCTAAATGATATGCCTAGATGCATTGTATAAAAATAAGGTAACATTTATTTATTTATTTATAAAATACATTTAAAAAAATCAGTTTTCAAATTTCTTATAGATATTTATTATTTCAATTCTTGTATGAGGATTGCAAGGATTGACTTTCGCCAATCCTGTTCACCCTTTATATAAACAGGATAAGCCGAAAAAGCCAAACAGCAAGGGTCGTGGAGTTTGGAAATAGATTATTTACTCTTCGCGGATGATACAGCGAGGCTGGCACCCACACAAGACGACCTACAATGGATAAATTTCTTCAATGAAGAGTGCACTTAAGTAGTGATGCCAAATCAGACGTTATGGTCGTAGGAAGAGACCAAGAGCAGTGCTGTATCAGCGTACAGGGGACCCAGCTGAAGCATATCGAAAACTCAAATACCTTGCGGTGGAATTTTCTAGCGACGGGAGGCAGAAAAGTAAAATAGATAGAAGAATCAGAGCTACAGCCGACGTTCTACGTTCTCTATACAGTGCGGTGATAAGAAAATTCAAGCTTAGTGTCAAGTCAAAACTGAATGTTTTCAAATTTGTGTACAGGCCCACCCTAATATAAGGGCATCAAATTTGGATCCTGATGGAGAGTGTGAGAGCAAGGATCCAGGCTGCCGAGATGAGTTTAAGGGAGGTAGCGAGAGTCACATTGATGGACAGAGTGAGAAGTGCCGACACAATGCACATACTCCGCATAGAGCCCCTATTCCTACATAGAAAAATCACAAATGAGATGGCTTGGATATGTGCTAAGAATACTAGAGAATCCTCTTGGCAGCCCCGGAAGGAAGACGGCCGGGCGACATAAAAATAGAATGGGTCTAGACCGGTTGACTCATGCGATATGTCGAGTCTTTGGGCCCCCGACCCTACTAGGACAGGGGAATGAAGATGATGATGATATTTATTATTTTCTCACGTATAACGTATTAATAACGATGTTTATTTCGGTGTTAAGTCAAGCTTATAATATTATAACCAAAACTGTGACTCTTAGAAAAAATTGATTAAGACTAGAATTAAAGAATGAAAATAAATAATTCGTGGCCACATAGCGGCTGCCTGGCAGCCGTTCAGCGACCACATCAAAGATGCCTGCACGCCCGAGTAACAGCAGTCGACCACAGCCAATTGCTTTCTACTACTAGCTAGTAGTTAAAGCGGTAACTACCAGGGCAGCGTTTCCCGAAAGATGGTCCGCGGAACCTTCCGTGGAAGGGTGACAAGGGTTCCGCGTTCCGTCAGAGAAATGAAACGTTCATAAAAGAGAGTCACAACCGCGCCGCATAAGCGCCGCAAAAATGAGTTGCAAGTAAACTCAGATATGGAAAAAAACATACATAATCCTTAAAATATCCTTGAAAGAGTATTTCCCGGAGAAGTTACGGGACTTCGTTTGGGTACAGAATCCATTCGCAAATCATACAAAACCATGTAACTGTGTCAGAGTTTGAAAATTTGATCGATGTTAAGTGTTCATCTTCTCTAAAATAAAAATTCAAATCAGAAGATTATCTGAATGGACTTATGGATTGGACTTAAAAGACGAATACCCTGCAATCGTTGAGAAGGACAATAATTCTGCTTACGTTTGTGACGACTTACCGATGCGAGACTGGTTTTTCAGCTTACGCTTACACCAAAAACAAGTACAGAAACAGACTGTATGCAGCTCCAGATCTTCGCATTGAACTGTCAGACAGTATGCGTAATTTTAGTGCTATTATAAGAAAATAAGTGAAAAAATTTCATTTTTCACATTAAAATTCATAGTTACATTGTATTTCTTTGTATAATACATGTTTTACAATACTTATTTTCCATTTATATTTGTTCTTTCTTCAAGTCAAACATTAAAATTTTTCAAAGTAGGTAGGTACAAGGTAATTTTTTAGTTATCAAAATAAGGTTCCGCCAAGAACATTATGATCAATTAGGGTTCCGTGGCAAAAAAAATTGGGAACCTCTGTACTAGGGTGCCTCATAGCTAGTAGCAAAAACTTTACAGGTGGATTCCTGCATTAAAAGAGCCATAAATGTTCAAGCAACCATGACCTAATGAAATGCAATATCAAAGTTTGCATTTTTTTCAATATTACTGATTTATTTTTTTGCAAAAAGTTGATATATCATAAGAGAAACTTATTTAGATTATAAAAAATTCAAGTAGAATAAAATGATAAAAACCGTGCAAAAATATAAAAATATAACCTTTTTTACAAGGTTTTTATCATTTTATTTGAGTTGTATTGAAGCGAATGAATTTTTCATAATCGATATAAGTAAGTTACTGCAATTATAGTTCAACTTTTTGCAAGAAATAGTTCAGATATATTGAAAAAAATGCAAACTTTGATATTGTGTATTATATCCATTAATATTGGTCACGGTTGCTTGAACATTTTCGAATCATTATCAAGGCAGGAATCCACCTGTAAAGTTTTTGATACTAGCTACGAAACACCCTGTATAGTATTTACTCGTTATAAGTACCTATGTATTTTCATAAAACCTAGTGAGAACTGCAATATGTGGACTGATGTGGACAGGCACTAAAGGTTTGACCACGAGATTGGTTGGGGCTCGTAAACTTCGTAAAATATAACACCGTCGAAAGAAATCTGCAATTTGCAATTTAAAACCAATTGGTTCATACTTAAAATTGTAGGTGGCAGTGGAAGTTGCACAGTGAAGATAAAACAGCGATGGTTTGATCGACATTCTCGTTCTCATTGTTTTGCTTATTTACATAATTGAGTTACGAATGCCATTTTATGTTAGTTTTTATGTGGATTTTATCTACAAGATAATAAAAATATAGATGGATAGGTACTTTAAAGTTATTTAAATGTTTAAAATACCCAGCGTAAATAATGAAGACATTGTGCATCACGCAATCAACTTAATGTCATAATTATATTACTAAATTAATTTTCAATGTTATTCTTTTATTGATTGAAATACGATTATTATTATATATACATAACAACTTATAAATAATCTGGTTAATTATCTAATTAATTATCAATATATTTACGTAGGTAACGAACGACATTATTGTAAATATAATATTTCAAAATTTTACCATAATAATAATATGATATTAATAAAATATGTAGGTACCTACTAATGATAAATTTTATTTAACAAATTAATTTTCGGAAAAAATCACCAGAAACTCACGATCAGGTACCTAATTAGTAACAATGTGTACAAATAATCCCAATTATAATAATTTCGTTGTCCGTCCGTCTGTTTCCGTAACTTTGTGTAACGTCCGTAACTTCTTAATAGTAAAAAAAATCGAAAATTTTTTATACCAAATTTTTTAAAGATTTTTTCCGATTTTTTAAAAAATTAAATAAATTCTTATTTATACCTTAGGAACAGCCATGTAAAAGTATCGTCATTTTTGACGGGTCACAGCTAGTATTAAAATAATTTTTTCTTGCAATTTTTTTGTTAGATTTTTATTCTATCTTCATGTCCTTGATTCACAATTTTTTGAAAAAAAGATAGGTATATAAATTCATCCCGTGTCCAAAACATCAGTCGAATTGGCGTCAAAAGCAGCAGGAACCAGAAGTAATTGCTCGTCAAGGACAGCAGAAGAGTCCCAGACATGCAGACGATCAGGACCCTGGTTGCCTCCTCGAAGTCATCGCTCGGGTCAATATCGCAGCCCGTGACGCTTAAGGCGGCCATACACGCTCCGGTAGACCGTAGAGGTACGTCTGTTCGGTCGACCTCTAGAGACGTACCGCAGCGTGTGTGGTGTTCGCATGTGGAGGTTTCCAGACCTGTACAGGTGACCGCAGAAGAATTGAAATTCTATACTTTTTGTCTGTACGGCCGCGGCTGACAAATCTGTGCGTGTGTGGCGCTCTCAGTTTATATTCTCTATTCTATGCTCTCAGTATCTCTCTATTATGTGATGTCGTAGCTGTGACAGGAAGAGGTTATGTTGCGTGCAATGTTTTTTAAATGAAAAGTCTTAAGCGTTGTAAAGAAATCGAAGTTTATAAATCGGAACCGTATCTTTAGCGCGTAAAAAATACCACGATCGACCCAAAATTGCTGCAAAAACTAAAAGAATTGGAGCCTGGTG
Organism: Agrypnia vestita; assembly: GCA_016648135.1. Taxonomy (NCBI): domain Eukaryota; kingdom Metazoa; phylum Arthropoda; class Insecta; order Trichoptera; family Phryganeidae; genus Agrypnia; species Agrypnia vestita. The sequence goes on from JADDOH010010216.1 coordinate 12,165, forward strand.
CCAATATGAATATGGTTATAAAATTATTCACATAAATTAATTGTTAATATTTTTTAAAACATATTTTATAATTTTGATTCGTATTTTTCTCTTATGATATAACTATAAATAAAGGCTAAACTTTATTTTATGGCCTCACTCGATTTTCTTAAAAATAAGTATCCTGGTGTAGTTAAGTGCTCTGATGGCAAAACTGAAATCAAAATTTGGCGGTCGTAAGTATTATAAATGAATATTTTAAACAAAACTATTTTATTAGGTACCTGCAGGTAATCTTTTCGCAGAACAGTAAACAAAAGGCATCACACGTCTCTGGAATTATTTTACCGAGAGCTTGAGGTGATATGATACTATATAGAGAATTTAAGTCATTAGTATGATCTTCCTATTTCAAAAAATCTTAAAGGGGTTGTAACCTCTCCCATACAAAGTTTGCATATTCGCCGCCATTTTATAAAAAATCTTAGCCACAAATTAAATGTATATAAATCGATAGAGGACTTTCATACAAACATAAATAAATAATATGTACTTTTATTCAGTATTTCATATTTAGTTTGACATAAAAGAAATTACGAAAATAAAAAATAATATTATAAATATAACATACGTTTTTTTTATTTTTTCGATCATTTATCTGGTAGAGTTGCAAGTTTATAGCATCAAACGATTTTAGACTAGACAAGGTATGAGAAAAAAAAAGGTTTCAAAGCGCGGTCAGTCACCACTTAGCAGAAATTAAATTTTATTTGATCCGCTCCATACAAAAAATACAAAACTTTTTTTGCTTAAACTATAAAGTTTAGGAAAAAGTTTCATAGGTTAATGAGCTCTATCCATCCGCATAAAGAAAAAAGTAAAAAAAGAAAGTTGGTCCCTAAGTCCCTCAAATTACGGTTTCGACCCACTGTGCTTCGGCTCGGGCGGCGGCCGCGCGTTCAAACCATTCGACCGATTTACAAGATCTTGACGCTGACTATCCGTTCGCTAGGCCGGTGCCGCCTCCCAAATACGAGCGCCCTAGGCCATCGTCTAGTTTGCCTATATGAACGGGCTGGCCCTGTGTACGGGCGACCTCTAGAGACGTACCGCAGAGTGTGTGGTGTTCGCGTGTTGGAGGTTTCCATCGCCTAGTTTGCCTATATGAACGGGCTGGCCCTGTGTACGGTCGACCTCTAGAGACGTACCGCAGCGTGTGTGGTGTTCGCGTGTTGGAGGTTTCCAGACCTGTACGGGTGACCGCAGAAGAATTGAAATTCGATTCTCTTTGTCTGTGCGACCGCGACAGACAAAAGGTAGGGATGGGTAAATGAAAGAAAATGTCGATATATATATATATATATATATATATATATTTCGTTTCCGTTTCCGTTTCCCAAATATTTTAGTTTTTTTTTAAATAAAAGCTTTTTTGCGTTGCTCTGAAAAGAGTATATATTTTATTAGCAAAGGAACATAATATTTCATATTAAAATTAAAAAATAATAAAAGTACACACCTGAAAAGAGAAACAACATTTAAAGCTATTATTTTATATTAGAAACTTTATCCATTATTAAATATGTATTATTCACCGGTATATTATAATTTTCTCAATATCTCGATTGTCAATAGTTGTTTGTGAAAGAATTTTCACACAAATTTAAATTTTCCATTTTAACAATTCAAATTAAATGAAGATCAACAGGTACCTACCGATCTTCATTTACATATATATATATATATATCGAATCGATATTCAAAAAACTATCGAAAATAATCGATATACATTGAGAAAATTATATCGATAAGTATCGATATTATTTTCAAAAATGTAAGGGAAATAAGCTTTTGCCGACCAAAAAAAATAAAAAAATGTCACCGGAAAAAATATATCGATTAACCGAGAAAAATATCGATGTGCAAAAAAAAAGGTAACCAAAAAAAGGTTGCCAAAATATATCGAAGAAAATATATCGATATATCGAAAAAAATATATCGATGACCAAAAAAAAAGGTCGTCAAGAAAAAATATCGATTATCCCAGAAAAAAATATCGATATTTCATATATCGCGAAAAAATATATTGACTATATATATTATATTGAATATATATATATATATATTGAACAACGTTCCCTCTAATTTTTCTATTGTGTGTGCGGGTCTTCGACGAATCTGTGCAGTGGCGGTGCGATAAATTTTCGACCCCCCCCCATAAATACACATACAATTTTTCATAAAAATGTATATTTTTAGGGTATTTATTAATTACTGTGATTTTATATAATTTCCCTAGCTTTGTCCGGTAAGAAGAAAGCGGAGGAAAATTGCCTGGCAAGCCCGTATTACAAGCCTCAATATGATATTCCAAATAAATACGTATTTTTTAGTTTAAAAAATGTTACTTACTTACTAGAAAAACTTCGTATTTCTATTGTACCTACTTTTCATATTTGCTTCGGAACATATATGATGCATTTGACACGATTGTGCATGTATTGTTTCATGCATTCGAGCAAAACTAAAATCTGGCAAAGGAAACTTTCTTTTACAATATTGACTGTGCGGAGTGTAAAACATGTGTGCGGAGACATTTTGCTAGGTGAACGCGCGCACACGCGCACACCTTACAGGGAACGTTGATATTGAATATCAATATATCGATATTTTTCAAAAAATATCGATATTTTTTACCCATCCCTAGTTTAGTTTCAAGCTATGTATTCACTATGGAACAAATTGCCCCTCAACATCACGCGTGGCATAGAGTCTACGTGACGTTGCAACGTCGCGCACTGTTCCGCGACGTCGCGCACAACATAACGGAGCATTTCTACGTGTCGCGGCAACGTTGCTATGCGCATGGTATCCGAGCGAGCTCACGGCGACATCACGCTTTGCGTCAGTACCACGTGGTAAGTGAGTGCGCATGCGCTGTATCCGTCAACACGACATTGATGTGGGGAAACGAAATTGTTCTCCAACTCATTGCGCTTTACCAAAACCGTACAATTTTTTGGGACACTTCAAACCGTGAATATAAAAATAAAATGATGTGAGGGCCAACAGCGTTCCTTAATATTGTCTTGCTTGGCTATGGAAGGCCCGATTATTTGTAATAATTGTCAAAAACAGTTGTTGTTATTCGAGTGAAATTGGCAAAAGATCCGTCAGACATTCGAAGATCGCATAGAATATCCATCCTTCTTTCTCTTTGCAGTAAATAATTTCACACTCACCACCTTTTTCTCCTCTTACGTTTCGATAACTCGTTAAAATATATAGATACGCAGCTGTCATCATAACCTCATCGGGCGACATTTCCGCGACAAGTGATATGTGAATCCCAGTGTGTACACGTCAAATGAACGCGTCATTGTCCCTGAAACATGAGCGTAGATGTTGATGCGACATGCCGCTCGGAATGTTTCGCGATTTGTCCCCTAGTGAATACGTGGCTTCAGTTTGTTTCCGGCCGTTCCGGCGTCATGCCGCGAGTGCTGGGTGCGACACCGCAACAGATGACAGCTGACAGATGTGACACGCGAACACAATTGAATGCCGTCTGCCATTTTGAATAAAATATTTGACATATTATGCAATGTCATGCAAAAACCGTAGTTGAAAAAGCTGATCCTTCTAAAGTATAATATTATAACGTGTATATGAATATATACATATAATATATTTATATAAAATCTTTAACGCGTGCAATATCATATAAAACATCGCTTAAGCAGGAAATAAAAATAAACGCACAAAAGAGCTTTAAAAAATAATATCCTATAACCGTATAACAATATGCTTTTCAAACATGCGAATAGTACACTAGCGAAGGGAAAAACTACATTTCAAAATGAAGACTAAAACACACACACGTTCACCAGTTTGAAGAGTACAAAGTGTACACTACAATTGTAGTAAAAAATACTTGAAGTGAAGTAATTGTAGTACTACGAAATGAAGTGAAGTAATGAAGTAATTGTAGTATTAATGAAGTGAAGTAATGTAATGAAGTAATTGTAGTATTAATGAAGTGAAGTAACGAAATGAAGTAATTGAGTATTAATGAAGTAAAGTAATGTAATGAAGTAATTGTAGTATTAATGAAGTGAAGTAATGAAATGAAGTAATTGTAGTATTAATGAAGTAATTGTAGTATTAATGAAGTGAAGTGTAACGAAATGAAGTAATGTAGTACTAGTGAGTTAATATTTTTTTCCCAAATAAAAATTTGGAGAGCTAAAAAAAAAACATTTGGCGACCTAAAAAAAAAGAAAAGGTCGCTAGCCAGATTTCTTCATTTGATTCCAAAAAATTTTCAAACCATGGGGGGGGGAGGGTTGTTACAGTTTCCAGAGATTTCTTCTTCGTTTAGCTACATCAACTTCCCAAAAATTTCTTCATGGATCCCAAAATTTTTCAAACCATGGGGGGGGGGTTGTTACAGTTTCCAGAGATTTCTTCATATATCTACATCAACTTTCCAAAAATTTCACGTAAAAAATGCACTATTTAAAGTATGTTTCTCATACTTTCGATAACTTTGAAGTGTATGTACTTTGTAGTGTTCGCTTTGAAATGAAGAGTACTATTTGAAGTTTATACTTTCAATAACTTTGGTGTTTGTAGTTTGTAGTGTGCACTACACTTCAAAATGTGCGAAGTGTGCACTTCAATGTAGTACTACATTGTAGTAGTGAGTACAGAGCGGACCCATTACTATAGTACACTCGAAAATCGTAGTTAAAACTGAAGACTCATGCGGTGTACCGCAACGTGTATGGGCTCTATGGGTAAAGCCCATACACGTTGCGGTACGGTGTGCGACGTACCGATCTGCGATATGCGGTGTACCTCTACGATGCACCGGAGTGTGTATGGCCGCCTTTAGTCAGCTCGAGAACCAACCTTCAAAACTCTTAAGTAGGTATTCATGTAAGAAACTATAGAAAATGATAACACGCACTTGTTGTTCCATGAAAATTCATCAAAATAAAATAAAAAGTTGACAAGAAAGTATATCAATATCGAATCCAGTTCCACGTTCCTGTAGAACTCGAGAACATAAATATCTTGGGCCACAGTTTTCTCCAAGAATTTTCGAACCTTTTTTGTTTTTAATTTAATAAATTAGGTAAATAATGTTTTTGAAAACCCGCCATTTTGAAACAGGAAACGAGACAGGTTAGGTACTATAAACAAAATATAAGCAATTAAATACCTAAATGCATGAAATTTGAAAAGCATGTTTTCATAATAGGTAGATTTCGATAGATTTGCGATCTACTGCGGAGGGTCCTATGATGCAATTTCCGGGAAATTTATAGAAATCACCAGCAGTAGAGTTCTATCTATTTACCTACTCATATGTCGCCTGTCTCACAGATTGTTCTAGCGAGCCCATCGTAATACATACAAGATGTATCTTGGAAACATTTCGGGAAAAATCTGTTGAAAAGTATGGTTAAACACCTTATATTCTATTGTACGAGTACATACTTACCAATACATAGTAGGTACCTATGTAGATTTTTTTGCTTCTACATGAAGCTCGCATTTGCGATAGCAAAAATGCGGGTCATCTGCAAAATTTTATATTTCATGTATAAATAAAGTATCTCCGTACTTTACATCAAATATTAGAATATCACGTAAAATATATAAAACTACAATAAGTTAAATTGACTTTTGGCTATCCTGTAAAATGCGATTCAATTTAAAAATTAAAATAAAATATACAAAATTATTATTTTGGATAGAACGTGCACAGGTTTCCAATTCGTGGGCAGCGGACAGTATTATTGGATTCAGTATTATTGGTGTTGAATGGGATTCAAACTTCGGAGGGCATTGAGAGGTCGGCGGACAGCACTGGAGCCCTTGCAGTTATAATCGCGGCATTTATTTCACAACATCTCGATTTACGAGTGTTTACTTCGAGTAATTGGACGCCTGAAATGTTCAATCGATCCACTCGCCTTTGCAGCTCCGAACAATGAAGAACAAATTGCTTAACGACGGCAATTTGGTGACATTAAACCCGATCGCCGCGCGTCGCGTCGTCGTGGACGTTGATCTGGAGGGTCGATTTACACCACTTGATCCTGCAGGATATAAAAGGAGTGACCTGCTGGCGGCAGATTAACATTCAGTGCTGGTTTGAGTGCAGTGAGACGCTTCTTCAATTCCTTGAAATCGATAAATAACACAATGAAGTCGGTCTTTTTTGTCGTCGCTGCTTGCTTCTTGATTGTGGTTCAGGTACGAGATTCTGATATTTAAAAAAATATTGTAATGCAGGCAGATCTTAATGATTTTGATTGAAAAGGCCTCCACAGGATTTTTCATTTTATCCCCTTTTTTCTGAGGGTCTGAAACTCAAAGTTTCGACAAGGCACCCTTATCTTTCCCTGACGTGTGTCGTTTTAGTGCTTGGTCAAAGCCTCATCTGTCTTCTTTGATGTTATTTATCTCAATTTACTCCGGAGCAGGGATGCACAAACCATGACTCTCTGTTGATTTTTTGGCGGCCAAATATTACTTTGATAAGTCACACGATTCTTTCAATACCTAAACCTCCAAAAACGTTTTGTTTTTTCAGTGCAAAATACATATATTTTATACATCTAATTAACGTCCATTTTACTAATCTCAAGTTTCTGAAAATTGTGATTAAGTTAGATTAGCGCCATCTTTAAGCCAGTGCTATTTCGTCAAGGAGATAATTTTTTTCAGTCTTCAAGAATGGTTTTTCTGAATTTTCAAACAGTAAAACCATTGCTAGATTTATTTAGTAATTCTTTTCCAATTTTGATGGAAAATGCACCTGAATCAGTACAGCGTTGTGAACAATATGCAGAACGATGAGAACTTGCGAAACAAATTTAATTAAGGCAATTTATTAAGCTTATTCTTTGCCTCTGTATATTTTAACTCTCTTGTACCCAGACTGCATAGGCTAGGTAACACATATGCGCATATCTCTGATATTTTTAATTTCAGTTCAGCACAATATAAAGATGCTCTACTTAAAACTCTACACTCTGCCGTCATCAGAAACAAATTATTATACCTATTTGTTTAACCATGTATATACTTCACGAGTCCTTTTTCTAAATTATGTTTTATCTTATATACTTTGCACCTCCTTTTTCTAAATTACTATTATAACTTTAAACAATTGTCTATACTGTATTGTCAATTCTGTAATCTTTTGCTGTTCTACTCTTTGGATTTCTTTGGTATAAATTATTATGTAAAAGGTACTTCTGCACCGTATATTGAAATAAATAAATAAACATGACACATAACTTTTAAAAGTACGTTTTTTGAGATTCCTTCCATAAGCAGAGTGAACTACGTGGCCCTTGGTCTAAAAACGTCTGCATAGAAGTAGGTACATATGTGTTCCATAACGAAGCTCTCCCGTATCGCGATATTTCTTGCTCGTATATTAATAAAAAATCGAATCACGTGTTTTAAAAATTAAAAGCATTTAAAAAAATGAAACTTTGCAAGCAGACTCGTGGCGACGATCAAGAAGATCTATCAAATTTTCGTTAAAAAAAATTAATAAATTTATGGATTTTTCAAATTTTGAAAAGTTTTTTCATACAACTTATTAAGTTGTATGAAAATATTTCAACGCGTCTGGTATACGCGAAACCTGATTATAGTATAATTTTGGATTTTTGGAAATTTTTTATTACTCCCTTTCATAGCGTCGCCCGACCGAAGCCCAACGCGTAGGTTAAGTGAAAAAAAAATTTCAACTAGTAAATGAGAAAGAAAGAATAATAAAAATGGTTTTATGGGTTCCTTTTTTTTTCTTCATTTTTATTATTATTATGTAATCCTGAATAATGCTTCTGTAAAATTTTGTCCAAAATTCAAAGCCAACTTGCCCCAGCTTGGAAGAAAATGTCACTTTTTGACCAAACCAAGTATTCAAAATCAATACTTTGCCCAGTTTTAACTGACTGTTTTTTAAATTTTTTAAAATACTTTTTTGATAACTATTATGACTTGGCCTATCACTCGATTTCAGCTTGACGTCGAGATACGGGACACCCTGTACAAGGAAAGGCAGCAATATCCAAAAAATTTAATGCAGTCATCAAGGATTACTAATTTTTAATGAACTGAATTCGAGATTTCATAGGAAAAAGAGCTTTTAAATTTAAAGATAACGTGATTTTGGAAAGGATATATAGATACAGTTTAGAATTCAGCGCATTTTAAATAAGTACTTGTAATCCTCGCTGATTGCATTTAAAACATTACATTTTTTTTTTGGATATTGCTGCCTTTGCCTTTTGCCTTTTTTATACCTCACATGTAATTTTTTTACAACTGTAATGATTTCATTACAACTTGTTTGAAAATGTATACTTCGCTATCATCGTGCTCTTTTTGAGAAATACAAAGTCGCGCCGTTGATATTGGTTCTCGAACATTTTTGATTAATTCGTCGACTGTAATTTTTCGTATTGGATTCATTTTTGTTAATCAATTGACATAACGTAAACAATAGATTTTTTAACAGTTTTGGTCTTTTTTTTAAACGTTTATTTTTAAGGATTACAAAAAAGGACATGCTACAGAGGATTCGATTCACCCATAATTGAGCCCTGTATAATTAGCGTTTTACTGTATTATATTTTTTATTAAATTCAATTTAACTCTAGTTCTACTGCGTGACAACATAAAACACAAATTTATGGAGATTTAAAAAATATTTATATATATTTTTTTATAAAGAAGATAATAATAATAAAAGAAACTAAAACAAATAATTGTTAATAAAAGTATAAAGAAACAAAGTCTAGAGAAAACATAGATACATATTATAAAGAATACGACCCGTGAAGTTTCCTGGGATTTAACAAATAATGGAATAAAATTAGAAAATTAAAACATAATTATTAAATATTAATATAACTATATAATAATAATAATAATAATAATAAAATAATAATAATAATATAATAAAAAAATAAAACATAAATATTAAATATAATTTAATAATCTTGTTTGTAAGTAATCTTCAAAATAATTTCAAAATAAGAAGTGGGTAGGCAATCAAACATCATTATTGTGTACCTATCTACATAAAATTATCCTTATGCTTACTTAATATTACGTGCACTTTAGATAATTAAAAAATGAGTAAACGATATTTGTTTAGCTGGAAACACACACCACTACGACAGGTCTACAAACAAACATGAAGTGTGTAGTTATTTTTTTGCATATACCGTTTTCGGGTCTGCCGTAAGTGTCAAGATAAATACAACAAATCAATTCACCCGTGTCCGAAAATATTTTTGTAACTGTTTATGGATGATTGGGACGTAGATATATTATATCTTCGGGTTTGTGTTTTCTGGGATATTGCGAAGTGTCTTAACGAACTTTCTGACCGACGTTTCGGATCCTATTGCATGGTCCGTGATCAGGGCTGATGTTTATATTTTTCTACATTTAAAGAGCGCTGGAAGGCACCTCCCTTTCCTGGAACTGTTGTAGGGGTGGTTACTCTCTTGTCAGCTCGATTACGATTACCAAAAATAAAATGAATACATTTCGCAAACGTTTGGATACTTGTTAGATGTGAGAATATCAACGTGAGCATAGAGACAAAAATACACCGTGGCCAAAGAGGAAATACTTTGGAGTAGGATATGGTTAGAAACCCGAGGAACTTAAGAGCACATATGTTCATCGATTTAGATTTCATTAGAATATTAAAGAATATGTCCAGGTTAATGCTGGACATTCACTTTACAAGTTGAAATTCGACGTACTTCACAATTTGATCGTGCTCAAAACTGATCATCTGTAGTGAACATGATTTACAGTTATGTTATATAGTAGAGAGTGATATCAAGTGAACATGAGAGTTCGTCATACAGTGTCTCATAGCTAGTAGCAAAAACTTTACAGGTGGATTCCTGCCTTGATAATTGAGTCGTAAATGTTCAATTAACCATGACCTAATATCGATAGTTACGGAGACATGCATTATCAATGTTTGCATTTTTTTCCAATATCTCTGACTTAGTTTTTGCAAAAAGTTGAACTATCATCACAGTAGTCGAATAAAATGAAAAAAACCTTGCAAAATTGATAAAATAATATTTTTTGCACGTAAAAAGCCTTGAAAAAAACATACCTTTTTCATGTTTTAAGGAAAAGCAAAATATGAACATTTTAAAAATACAAGTTTTATAAAGAGTATAAAAGGAACAGTATAAAAAATAAGACAAATGAACTAAATTAGAAACCAGATAGTAAAATAAGAACAAAGTTGTATCGTCAAACAAAAGAAATATTTTTAAAAAAAATTCGCTTTCGAACTATTTTTGTTATATAAGCACTGAAACAATTCTTCATAGTGGTTCATTCATAATTTTGAAAAGACTGGGTGATGGTATGCTTTGCTTTGGAATCTAAAATGTTGTAAAGTTTGGGTTCGAGGGAAAGGGAGCTCTTTCTCCAAATGTAGTCTTCATATATGATTTATTTATTTTAGACTGTACTTTATTTAGATGTATAATTATATCATTAATTTTAGATGTACACTTATATCATTAATTTTATCAATAGGGCCTCACCGAGGAGCAAAAGGAGAAACTCAAGAAGCACCAGTCTGAATGCCTCTCTGAATCCGACGTCGAAATATCGGGCATCCAGAAGCTGAGATCGGGCGACTACAAGGTGGAGAACGACGGGCTGAAGAGGTTCGCTCTCTGCATGCTGATCAAGTCGGAGCTCATGACCAAGGAGGGCAAGTTCAAGAAGGACGTCGCCCTCTCCAAGGTCCCGGTGGAAGCCGACAGGGCGCAGGTCGAAAAGGTCATCGACGCCTGCTTGTCGCACAAGGGCAACACCCCCGAGCAGTCGGCCTGGAATTACGTCAAGTGCTACCACGAGAAGAACCCAAAGCACTCTCTGATGTAAGCAAACCCTTCGGCCGAAGGCTGTAATACTTATCGCGTTTGGTACAACCGACGATGCGAAAAGTATTATTCGAAAACGTCGGGACTGCTGACGTCATATCGGAATAAACCAATCAGCGGGACCGAAAGGTTGTTCACCCCAACAGCACAAGAAAAAATGTAGGAAAAATACGTTATATGTAAATAGACATATGTTTCTCATTTGGTATTTTCTTGTATTACGTTGAAAACCATAGAAGCTTTTCAAAATTCATTTCAAGCAAAAATGAATCACAAAATCATATTTAAAAAATGTAATAATTGTTCGGGAAATAAAACAGTATACAGGGTTGTTTGGAAAACATTAATAACCTCGCAGGACTATATTCCTGCCTTGATTATGAGTCGAAAATGTTCAAGCTATTATGACTTATAGTTAAGGTGATATGCGACAACAAAGTTTGCATTTTTTTTCAGTATTTCTGACTTATTTTTTGTAAAATGTTGGACTATCATTACAGTAACTTATATGGAGTATGCGAAATTCATTACATTTAATACAAGTCAAATAAAAAAATAAAAACCTTCCAATTCCAATTGGTAAACATTCCGATTGGAATTTTTTCAAGGTTTTTATCATTTTATTTAACTTGTAATAATAGTAATAGAAACGAATGAATTTTTCGTAATCGATATGAGTTACTGTAAGATAATCCAACATTTTACAAAAAATACGTCATAAATATTGAATAAAAAATGCAAACTTTGATGTCGCATATCTCCATAACTATTGATATTAGGTCACGATAGCTTGAACATTTTCGACTCATAATCAAGGCAGGAATATAGTCCTGCGAGAATATAAATATTTTACAAATAACCCTGTATAAATAAATACAGAACGATTAAGATATTTTTTTATATTAACAAATAACTTCTGTAGTGTATACCACCGTTGATACCAAAAATATGAAAATATTGCACATGTCATATTAATCAATTTGTATTTTTATAAATAATAAAAAAATAATCATTTTATGTATTATTTTTTTAACAAATTTGTATTATCAACTGACTCACCTTTTAATTGGTTTAATTATTACAGAACTAGGTATGTCCTGAATAATTGCAGCTTTGGAAATAAACGTGATTTTCATTTAATTGTAAAAAAATAGTTCGTTGTAAAAAATCATCTCCAAAATTTCACTCTATTGAAAACCATAGATATAAAATTGTACCGAGATGTTTTTCTTTCCTTTTTTAGGCGAGGGGATTGGGTCGCAGCAAAGTAAACCAAGTTGATACAACCGGCCCTTAGTAAACAAAGCGAATTTTTTGCAATAGACTTTGTTCTTTTTAATTTTTAAAAAAAAAACGTCGAAAGATAACTTTATGCCATTAGCGTTTAAATATTTTTTTAGAGATTTGTTTTTCGAGGTTTAGTAGCTTGTTGGTGTAGTGGTCATAACGTTCGCGTAGTGATCTGGTAGTCGGTGGTTCGAGCCCTATTCCAGGACACTAGCAAGTTAGTCATATTTTTATAGGTCAAGCGTTTAGCTTTGTTTTAAAAAAATAAGAATATTGATACGACCCGTATTCCGTGTTCGCATCTCTATTTAAAAAAGACTAACAATTTTTTCATACGTTGTATATAATCCAACGCACTTTTAAGAGGAAATTCGTGATGACAGTATCTACATAGTTATATTTCATATTATACAGGGTTATTTGGAAAATATTAATAAACTGGCAGGATTATATTCTTGCCATGATTATGAGTCGAAAATGTTCAAACTGTTATGACCCAATTTCAACAGTTAAGGAGATACGCGACATCAAATTGTGCATTTTTTTTTTTCAATTTTTCTGACTTGTTTTTTGTAAAACGTCGGAGTATCATTACAGTAACTTACATCGAACATGAAAAATTTATTCCCTTTAATACAAGTCAAATAAAAAAATAAAAACTTTCGAATTTCAATTGGAAAACTTTCCAAATAGATAGATAGAGAGACATTTCGGGGTTTTAATAATTTTATTAAACTTGTATTGAAACAAATGAATTTTTCGTAATTGATATTAGTTACTGTAATGATAATCCAACGTTTTTCAAAAAAATAAATCAGAAATATTGAAAAAAAAATGCAAACTTTGATGTCGCATATCTCCATAACTATTGATATTAGGTCATGATAGCTTTAACATTTTCGACTCATAATCGAGACAGGAGTATAGTCCTGCGAGGTTACTAATGTTTTACAAATAACCCTGTATATATTAGATTCTCATTCCCTGAAATATAATTAATAAATCCAACGACAATGCCAGATCCACGACTGTTTAACGACATTTTAAAATTATTATTTTATTATAAAGACATTAAAACACACTTGCTAAAAATACATGTACCTGCCTTCAAAATTTAATTTAACGACAATGGTATAAATCCGTTTTTTTGCTGTAGGTAATAAGGAATGATTCATCAGATTTTTTGATATCACGTGGCTATTATAGCCACATAGGTACAAGTGACGTTGTCAAATGATCGTAAACAACAAACCATCGAGTGTAATGATTTTTTTCTTTATTTTTGTAGAAAAATAAAATGCATCGTGACTTGCGTAATTTGTTCAGATTTATCAAGGAGATTAATGTATTGAAAAGCCTCGTAATTTTTGCACACGAATACTGATGATGATAAATTACTGACAACAATAAGTTGTCCGACGAGTTTTTTAATACACCACTTTTGTTTCTGGTTTAGTTAAGGGGCTTGCGGGAAATAGTTAAATATATTAATTATAATATAGCTCGAGGAATGCATCCAGTATGAGCCATTATGAGTCTGCATTATTTTTATTTCCAGTAATAAACCATCAATGTAGCGTTTCTTTCTACTGAATCTTGTGGAATTAGGTATATATAGGATATTTATGTATTCATCAGTCTAATGCTCTGATATTCGATGATGCCTACCTGTATTCTTCTCAAAAAACTCAAAAAACAGATCCACGTACTTATGTACTTAGAGTAACGCAAAGAGGCATGGAGATATGTACATCTATTAGGCATCACACGAAGATATAGAAAAGAAACGTGTGGATAAAGGAGCAGAAAGGAGCAGTTGATATAATTTAATATGCCAAGAAAATTAAATAGCTCTTGGCTGGTCACATTGCTCAAAAGACAGACAGTAGATGGACGAATGCTGTTGTCCAGTGGTACCTTAAATGAATCAAGAGCAAGATTGGAATAAGATTGGACACCGAGAAGGCTTTCATATGGCAGTGGAAAGAAAATGTCTGAAAATAATAATGATGAAATGTGTTTATCCTATTTAATGCTGCTCAATGCTGAAGCAGATACATTGGCTTCGCCTGCCGGAGAGTATAAATTTCAAACTCTCTCTGATGGTGTACAAAAGTCTTCAAAGAAATGCCCTACAATATTTGATGGACCTCTGTATCCAGGATAATATCACTGGAAGGCGGCTCACACTGCGGTCAGCTAAATCGGAGGCCTTCTGCAAGCTGGTAGTACCAGGGAGGTTTGTATCCACCAAGTTTGCGGAACGTGCTTTCAGTATTGCTGGCCCAGCTATGTGGAATCAGCTGCCACCAGTATTGAGATCTATAGAAAATCAAGAACCTTTCAAGAAGTGCCTAAAACTCACTTATTCGGGATGTCGCATCTGTAAAGCGCCCTTGAAGCTTCTTTCACGCAAAAACGGCACTATATAAATCACCACAAACAAACATAATGAATAATAAAAATGTATTCAAATAATTTTAATTATTAAAATAAATTCTAGAATTATTTAAATTTATTTAGATTTGTTATACAATATCTAAAAAGTAGTCTACAAAATTCAATTTAGACAATATTTCATAGATTTTAATGGCAAGTCCTATTCTAAGGAAATTGATGACACCCTAAAAACAATTTGATTTTACATAACAGATCGTTTGAATTCAATGCGGCTTAAAATAATAATATTTGCGTTTTTTATCGAGTACCTGTCTCCCAAATAAAGTGCCTAGGTGAAACCTGTTTTTTTTTTCATTTTTTAAAATCATATATAAGCCGGATGAATCTCCAGAAGTAATTAGTTATCTCATCGTTTTCGTACAGTACAACCATAAAGTAATCCAACAATTTTCAAAATGAAGGCTTTCTTCTTTGTCTGCACCCTGGCTGCGATCGTGGCAATTGCGGTAAGGTTTTTTCATTATATATTTAATTTAAAAAAATCATTTATAAAGGAGATAAACTTGATATTTAGATCACACCTAGATAAGCGTCAAAATTTTAATAATCTTTAAAAACATATTAGACGAATCAATCGGGTTATCAATAAAATATCAATTACCTAACCGTCAAATGAACTATTTAGAAAAGTTGTTATTTAGAGAAAAGGTTTAAGATATAAGGCAACTCTTCGTCAAGGCAACAGTTATTAACTACATTAAAAACAACATTGCCTCAATTACTCTCAGGAAGAAATGTTATATTATTAATATTTTTAATATTTATAGCATTAGGTTATTATTTGTAGATAAAATAACTTAAATAAATTTTAATTTAATTAAATTAAATTTTACCTTAGAACATAAAACCTACATTTTATACTAATAATATAACATTGATAAAATTCTTTTAAATAATAAAGATAAAAATAATATTTTATACATTTTAGGAATTTATCGATTAACTTCTAACTCGTGTTGATTATTATATTATTTTTTGATTGATCGTTGTAGTGGGAGAATATAGCAAATATTTTAATGAAAAAAACATAAGAATTAAAGAGCATTTATGAGATGTCTTAATAATAACAACTTTTCCGAATTTTCGAATCATGTAATATCCTATCATAATTTTGATGTAGAAACAGAAATAAAAATATTAAATACTAATAACAAAGGGTTGTAGTATGTAAAAATATTAAATACTAATAAATATTTTTTTTTTTAAATTTTTTTTTTATTATTATGCAATATTATGCAATTTTTATATTTTATAGCCTTTTTTCTGTGAATTTATCGTGATTTTCGGAGGTTTTATTTCACATGTATAATCATTGATTCACATTCTTCTGTAGAATTTTTATAAATTTATTTCTTTCTATGTTTTCAGGCGTGCCTAACGGATGAACAGAAAGCTAAATTGAAGAAGAACCATCTTCTTTGTTTGGAAGAAACCAAAGTAGACGAGGCCAAGGTGACCAAGCTGCGCAAGGAAAAGGACTTCTCCGACAAGGATGAAGGCCTCCAGAACTACGTCTTCTGCATGTTCACCAAGAGCAGCCTCATCACCCCGGAAGGAAAGTTCCAGAAGGACGTCGCCTTGTCCAAGCTCCCCGCTGACGTCGACAGGGTAAAGACCGAGGCTGCTTTTGATGCTTGTTTGGACAAACAGGGAAAGACTCCTCAGGAATCCGCCTTCCTATTGGCTGAATGCTACCACCTGCAGAAGCCAGACCACGCTATCTTGTAAAGCAAATTAAATGTATCTATCTAAAAAAATAATGTTTATCATATGATACTTTATAATACCTAACTATTGAGGATGAAGGAAAGATCAAATGAACAAAGTCTTTGTAACATTACTGAATGATGTATCAAATGGTTTACCAACTATCAATAAACAGTAAAATGAACATAAAGAAAAACGATATTTTTTTGTATATTTATAATTATTCTGATTTAAATACGATCAATTTTGTCATGCATGTATACATACATGTTATTCACAGATGAAGCCTCTGTTATTCGATTTCTATCTCAATAGTTGTGCCCAAATATCAATTTTCTGTTGCAATTCTTTGATTCATCGCACCAGCAAAAGCGAAAAAGAAAGATTGAAATCTTTCTGAAAATTTATTGAGTAACTAGGGAAGAAAACTTCATTACATTCATATTAAAAAAAATGGGCTAGACTTACAATCGTCGTAAGTGATGTATAACATTTTTCTCAAACAGCTGTAAATAATTTCGATGAGTCGCTAAAGAAATCTCAAAAAGATAAAAGGTTATTTCAGATGCACTTGTTAATTTATTCTCGCCGATGGCCGCGGCAGAGGCTGGACGTGTTTATAAAGCCGAATATTCCTTGTCATTTATTTCACTATTAATCGTACTTCTACGCCAAATTTGACATTTATATGAATTATTATTATATTATTCGCTCAAAAGCAATTGATATCTCCATTATAATAAGGTTTTTTATGCATTTTTTGAACGGTTTCATTCTTTTTAGCTTTGAACATGCGTCATTATTTCAGTCTGTAAGTATTACAGTCTAGCTTCAAAAATTCAAGATTTCATATGAGTCAAAATACAGACTGTTTGTGCCGTGCGCATGCGCTTTGCCTATCTATAATGTATTGTTTTTCGTTTAATATTACGGTATACATTATGATTTGAAAAGTTATTAAGAATTATTCATACGTTTATTAAATTATATACAGTAAGTAATAATTCGACGTAAATAAAATACGACAATTTGTCGAAAATTAAAATAATAAACATTTTAACATGCGTGGTATGCGCGTGAGCGTAATTGTTTTGCGATTGTCATATTACGATATGCATTGATTTAAAAAGGAGTTCAGAATTATTAATATGTTTCTTAAATTATTTACGGAAATTAATAATTCGACTCAAATAATATACGAGCATTTGTCAAAAGTTTAAAAAGTAAATATTTTGACAGCTATAGTATTTCCGTAGGGACGCCTACCATTTCTTTCTATCAAAACCTTACTATTTAGCAACTTACATGTAAATATGTGACGAAAGTGTAATTTTTACTCGATTTATGCTCAGATGGCATCTCGCGCATGGCTTAAAAGCGCATGTCCAGCCTTAACGCATGCTACCGCCGCCTCTCCGTGGACCGTCAAAAATACACTATATAATATACTAGGGCTTAGCAAATACGCAAACCATTTCATCTTCCATGATTTTTCACGGATGTGCGACTAGTTCCAATACTATTTAACAAAATACCGGACAGAAATATAGAAAAATTATCAAAGAAATACCACAATGAACTATGGTGAAATATGAGGAAATTTGAATTTACTGTATTCTAAATATTGAGTAATTTATTCCCTAGTAATACTCTGAGGTACTCTTCAGCAAAAAGTTCATATACCTACTTACAGATTTGCAAGATTACCATATACCTACAGATTTGCCTGTTAAAATATGTGTTTATACCTATATAGATTATTTTTATAAATATGCGGAGGGAAAAAACTGAAGGGCTGCAGATTCGTTGTGGATGACTAGCTACATAGCATTTATATAATGTACATAATGTAAAACGCTTATAAAATAATAATGTTCTAAAAACTTCGAGTAACGCAAAGAAGAATGTAAAGATGGATGCTGGGCATCACACGAATTGGATTCTCAGGTCACGCTTTAGATAGACAGGCTCTGCTCGGTCGGCAGCAAATCATACCGTTGAAATAAACTGGCGTAATCACTAGATCTTTTATTACTCCGCCTGAACCCCCAATACTGTATTCCCGGGCGGGAATATACAACATTTACTAAGGGATTTATTTAACTATGTAAGAAAAAATAATTTAACCGCAGTATAAATGTGTCTTAGATATACGCGAGGGAGAATTCTTCCTGTGACCCAACCCCCTCTCCTGAAGAAAGGGTTTATTTCATTTTTGTGTTTATCCCATTTTTAAAAGAGTGTATTAAAATAATAGATTCATTAATAACTTAAATGTATTCAAATTTTTGTACAATACAGCAGAGTAGTCATCAAAATTTCAATTTTACGGATTTTAATAGTGGGTCCTTGTTTGGAACTCGTTTGTGCTTGGAAATATTGAAAAGCGATCAAAAAATAATTTGATTTGTATTTTACCGGTTTATACAATAGATTATTTGAATTCTATGCGGTTTAAAATAATAAAAATTGCATTTTTTGTCAAGTAGCTGTCTGCCAAATAAAGCGCATAGGCAAAACCAGGTTTTGGTACTCATTATAAAATCGTATATAAGCCGGATGAATCTTCAGAAGTAAATAGTTATTTCATCGTTTTCGTACAGTACAACCATAAAGTAATCCAACAATTTTCACAATGAAGGCTTTCTTCTTTGTCTGCACCCTGGCTGCGATCGTGGCAATTGCGGTAAGGTTTTTTTATTATTTATTTAATTTAAAAAAATCGTATATAAAAAGATATGTACCTATCGAATAGATCACTTACTGTATTATTTCTTGCTTGGAACAATATGACATCATAGGACATTCAGATCACACCAAGTTTGAGCGTCAAAATTGAAATATTCTTGAAAAACAAATTAGACGAATCAATTCGGGTTATCAATAAAATACAAATTACTTTACCGTCAAACTAACTATTTAGAGAATATATGGTTTACGATATAAGGAAACTTTTCATTAAGATAACATTAATTACATAGATTCTTGAAACTAGTATCAATAACAAATGTTATCTCAATAGAAATTGTTATTAATAAAAAAAATAAGAATAATTACTACTAATTAATAAAAAAACGTGGACTGAGGCTAATAGTCTAAAAAAACGGACGGATGAAAATCTGCTATCAATTAATACAGATAATACATATTTTCTCAGCTTTTCTATTCAACAGAGGAAAAAAAACTCGGAAATAATATTTAAATTCATAACAGTACAGGCGGACCTCGACTTTCGAACATTCGACTTTCGCACAATTCGCTATTTCGCACATTGTCACGTTGTGGGGTAAAGATATCCCCCTCTCGCTCGCTTACAAGCAAGTGGAATCCTGGCATCACTTGCATCTTGCTTGCCCCTCACTTTGCTTGTGAGCTAGCTGGGATAGAGATTTAGTCTTGCGCAAGAAGGAAAATAATAATTTACCATTTAAAATATTTTTAATCTTAACAATGCTCCAAGACACCCAAAATCTCTACAGAATTTATTACACGGAAATCAATGTTGTGTTTCTTCTTCCCAATAATATCTGCCTTATACAGCCTATGGACCAAACGGTGATAGCTATGATAATTATATGAGGTCAATAATGACTCAGGCTATCGAGGCAACTGACAGGGAAGGTGGGCCTACATTAAAAGATTTCTGGAAGAACTACAATGTATGAAACGCAATAAACAATATTGGAGACACGTGAGACATATAGGGTGGGCTGAAATAAAAGAGTCAACCATGAAAGGTTCATGGAAACAATTTTGTAAATTGTGATGAAACTCTAGAAACTATCACAATTGATATAGTCCGCCTAATGAATGAACTAAACTTAAATATTACTAATGAGGATGTTAATAAGATGATAAAATCTCATTCAGAACCTCTAACAAATTAATATTTAATTGAGCAACAGAAGTATGAAAATGAAATATATAATGAAAGTGAGGAAGAAGAAGCTGATCAAATCATCAAGACTTTAACAATGAAAAATATGAATGAAGCCTTCATGCATCTTGACAATTTTTTAAACATTATGGAAGATTGTGATCCCAATGGAGAATGCATATCTCGAGTGTGAAGGCCGATCAATAAAGACATAGCATGTTATAAAATACTATATGAAGAAAAAAGGAAGAAGAGTGGCAAACAATTAGCTCTTGACAACTTTTTAAGGGAAACGCAAACCCCACTTAAACATGTCTCTTAAACCACTTTAACGCCTCTTAAACATCATATATTTACTTGATAAATAAATATTTTAAAATATATACAATTTTATTTTTTTTTACTTCCCTCTACTTTCGAACATTCAACATTCGCACACATTTTCAGGAACCAATTATGTGCGAAAGTTGAGGTCCGCCTGTACCTGTATTCAAAGAGCCTTTTATGACAATTGTTCATCAATTGAAGAAAAAATACCCTGGAGTCGTAACAGACACTTAAGTGGAAAAAACATAAATCGATCTTACCAGCAAAATTAAAAAAAAACTGCCTACATATTTTTGAGACTTAAAAATATCCTATCAACGAAAAATCTTAAAATAATATATTACGTTTATTCATATATTAGTACGGTATTATTGGATAGGGAGGAGTATGTAAAACTACTTTATCAGAATTAGAAACTACCCAAAAAATGATAATTAAAATAATTACGTATAAAGAAAAAAATACTACCAAGTGCCCAACTATATAAAAAATTCAAGGTATCAAAATTAATATGTAAAAAAATCAATAAACAAACTTTTAAAATTAAAAATACATTAAATATAAGAAGTAATTTTCGATCTACGAGATTTAGAGATACCTACACTTAACATACAAAAATTTAATTTTACCACAACCGAAAATCATTTTGGTTTCTTGGTTTTAATTTTTTTAATAATCTTCCCCTAATAATAAGAAAAATAACAAATCAGAATAAATTTAAAATTGAAACCAAAAATATATATACAAATACATAAGAAGAAAATGAAACTGTTTGAAAATGTCAGTTCACTACAAATTGCACCTTCCATCCCAATATTTTCATTAAATGAAAACAGAATTAAGGGCTACTTGCTACTACTTCTTACTAATATAATATTTCATTGTATATAATCATGATTTACTTTGTACTAGGTACTTATATTATTATTAATTATTTTATACTACTTAGATTAATGCATATTTATTACTTTACACCTGCAATACTACTTCTCTATACACGACTCTCGGACTCTAATGGAGATAGTAGAATTTTTTTTTTCCTTATTTAAAATGTTAAATTGTATTACCTAATTTATGTAAAAAGAACAAATAAATAATATTAAAAAAAATACAATTACTAGGCCTAGACAATACACTGAGAATAAAGACGACACACCGACAGAAAAATGATACATATTTAGCTCCCGAATTGTTTTACCATCTAAAAAATGAATTTTCGAACATAAAAACATACAAGAAATTTAAAATTAAATTGGAAATCAATTGGCTAATAGAAAAAAATTAATTTGCATTTAAAATTATTATTTTTTACTTGATTTACAATTGCTCGGAGAGCTTTTTTGTGGTTATTACTTTTCCTTACATTTAGTTTCTTAATGTTCTGCAATAAAGTGACTATTGGGATGATTTGTCTGATTTTACTTGTACTACAAACTTTACATTTCCAAAACTTTTTGTGTACCTATTTACTACTACTTCTTTTTACTATTGCTTTTGTATCCAATAATGTCTACTGCTTTTACTATCCACATTTTATATTTGTATCCCCAATTTTTCATTAATTTTATGGTTATGTAGCATTTTGCTTATATTTTTATTATTATGTTCTCACTATATTGTAAGCTGCTCATCTTAGTACAGGTTCTTCCTAGTGAGATGTGTGAGATAAATAAAGCATAAAGATTTATAAAAAATATACATTTTACTTCTCACGTATAACCATTGACTTACATTTTTCTGAAGAATGTTTATTAAATTTATTTCTTTGTATATTTTCAGACATGCCTAACAGATGAACAGAAAGCTAAAATAAAGAAGAACCATATTCTTTGTCTGGAAGAAACCAAAGTAGAAGTGGCTAAGGTAACCAAGCTACGCAAGGAAAAGGACTTCTCCGACAAGGATGAAGGCCTCCAGAACTACGTCTTCTGCATGTTCACCAAGAGTAGCCTCATCACCCCGGAAGGAAAGTTGCGGAAGGACATCGCCTTGTCCAAGCTCCCCGCTGACGCCGATAGGGTAAAGGCCGAGGCCGCTTTTGATGCTTGTCTGGACAAAGAGGGAAAGACTCCTCGGGAATCCGCCTTCCTATTGGCTGAATGCTACCACCTGCAGAAGCCAGACCACGCTATATTGTAAAGCAAATGAAATGTACCTATCTAAAAAAACAATGTTTATCTTATGATACTTTGTAATCCCTAACTTTGAGGATGAAGAAAAGATCAATTGAGCAAAGATTTTTTAACGTTACTGAGTGATGTACCAAATGGTTTACCAACTATCAATGAACAGTAAAATGAACATTAAAAAAAAAAGATATTTTATTGTATATTTATAATTATTCTGATTCAAATACGATCAATTTTGTCTTGCATATACATCATGCTATTCACAGATGAAGCCTCTGTTATTCAAAGGTCATCGATGCTTGTTTGTCGCCTGGAATTATGTCAACGTTACAATTACCACGAGGAGAACCCAAAGCACTCTCTGATGTAGGCAAACACTTCAACCGAAAGCTATAATACGTAACGTGTTTGGTATAACCGACAATGCGAAAAGTATTTTTCGAAAACGTCGGAAATGCTGACATCATATCGGAATAAACAAATTAGCGAGATTGAAAGGTTGTTCACCTCAACATCACGAGAAGAAATATAGGAAAAATATGTTAAAGTTAAATATACATATGTTTCTCATTTGCTATTTTTTTGTATTATGCTGGAAACCTTCGATGCTCTTCAAAGATGGTTTGAAGCAAAAATTAGATCATCAAATTATATTAAAAAAATGTAATCATTATTCAAGAAATAAAACAGTATATAAAGAGAGATTGTAAGTAACATACAGTATATAAAGACAGAACGTAAGTAACGTATCTACAGTATATAAATACAAAACGTAAGAACGTAACAGAAGAAAAATAAAACAGTACCTATACATATAAATACAGAAAATAAAAAAAATAAAAAAATTTCAGTTGCTAGTGCACATAAATGTCTGAGTATACAATTGTACAGAGACGAACCAAACCCCTTCTTTAAGCGAGGGGATTTGGGAACAGTGGACGTAATATGTCTCACGTCGCATGTATTTGAGACACATTTGTAATGCAGTTTAAGTATTTATTCTTGCACAATTAAATCCCTTACGGCCGATCACATCAACTCGATTTATAGTAATAGTTCGTTTAAAGCATAGATTTTGACGAAAACGGGTTAATTGACTGGTGAAAAATGCAAAAATCTATGCTTTAAACGAATGATTATTATAATCCAAATTGATCAGATCGGTCCTTAGTAAACAAAACGTATTTTTTTACAAAAGACATTGTTTTTTAAATATTTTTAAATTTCGTTCCAAGCAAAAACGTTCCTTCAAGTAAAAATGTCGAAATAAAGCGCGACTTATTTACTAAAATATTATACTTTTTATTATTAAGTTTGACCTTTTCATAATTTATTTTAAATTTACAAGCTCGTAGGTATTTTAACAAGTCAAATGTATTGGAACCAGTCGTGGAACCAGATTGTGTACCAAAAAAATTACGTTAGTTTATGACAATATAATAACGCCTTCCGTATGATGTTTGGTCCTCCCAGATATTGCAGCGCTCCCGGTATGTTCACGGAGGGGCGTGTTCCCAACTTGGAGCCCTCATAAGATCCATGGTGGCAGGAATGAGGGAAAGGGATATCCATATCTTGCACATTGAAGAAAGATACTGGCCCAGATAATCGACATGCACCGCTCGCTAAAGCCGTTATTATATGATACATTTTTATTTATTTATTTACTTATTATTTATGTTAATACTTTTTTCTCTTTTCTTACATACATTCTATTAATTTACTTATGCTTATTTTTTGTTTGTTAATAATTATTGTTGTAGGTAATACTTAGTCTTTCGCTTCGCACCATGTGTTTCTTTCTTTGTATGCTCAGTTTATTTTAATTATTCTTGCTATATACCTTATTTCTTGTTATATCTAATTACTTTTTATGTACCTGCATGTGATAATTTCTATTTATCATTTTATATTTTTATATATCGCATGTATGATAATTTAATATACCTATGTATTCTCATATGGAATGTGTGGGACTGTACAAACTTCCCCACATACTGAAATGAAGTTTTATTTATTTATTTAACTTTTTCCATAAAACTGTGAATAAATCATTAGGCAAGATATCGATTTGGTTGAATTATTTGAAGGAGTAACCTCTAAATATTCTGTTATATACACATCTAAAATATACACAGTATAAATATAAGTATGTCCTAGGAGTCCTTCAATTTTGCAATGTGCTCATTTTTGCTTTTTTTGACCCTGGTTATGATGATAATGAAATATTACTAATGATACAAAAATAATTGCTGTCTCCGTACCTATATTAAATTTTGAGCTAGTTGATAGGCATATACGTAAAAATTATGTCCACCGTATTTTTAAGAGGAAATTCGTAATGACAGTAGTTATATTTTAAATTACATATTAGATATTCATTCCCTATTTTTATATGAATGGACCGATGCTTTAATTAATTAACCTAACGATAATGCCCCCTTCATGATTAATTTTACATTTAAAATTTTTTACATACACTTGCGAAAAATATAGATATGCTGATTTTTAGTGGGGACTGGTTAGTAATTATTTGTCAGAGAAAACTGACAATGGTATATGACCAATTTTCGGCGTAATTATGAGGAATGATTCATCGTTTTTGATATTACTCGGCCATTACCGACTTAGCCACATAGATACAAGTGACGCTGTCAAATGATCGTAAACAACAAACCAACGATTTAAATTATTTTTTCTTCATTTTTAGTAGAAAAATAAAATGCATTGTGACTTGCGCATTTTGTGCTGTTTGACCAAGGAGATTAATGTATTGAAAAGAGAGGTAATTTTTGGATACTAATATTGATGATAAATTTCCGAGAAAAAATAATATTGATGATAAATTGTCCGACAAGTTTTTTAATACATCACTTTAATTAATTTCCAATAAAAAGTTAATTAATTGCCAGTGTTTTCATTTGCCTCCCATAGCCACGTCCCGTGATTTTTGTCTCTCTATTTCTATTTCTATTGTACAGAAAATATATCAGGGGGAGGGGGAGGAGAAAATGTCGCCATTGTTATCCACCGTGACCTAAAAAAGAAGTATACAAAATTTGGCTCAGATCGGATAAATTTGTATAAAAAATATATCAGGGGAGGGGGATGAGTCACTTTGTTACCCGTCGGATCCTAAAGAATAAGTATGCAAAATTTGGGTTAGATCGGTCAAACGGTACAGATTTGCATGGAAAATACATCAGGGTAGAGGGAAGAGGAAAATGTCGCCTATGTTACCCGCCGATTCCTAAAGAATAAGTATGAAAAATTTGGATCAGATCTGTCAAACGGTGTAGATTTGAGTTTTATAGTATAGGTGGAATGCAGTACGATATGCAACTTATTTGATCCGAAAATTTCATTGTTCAATATTGTCAAAAAGTGTAAATTATTTAATCCATTTTATATTTAAAACAAATTTTATTATTTTTTTTTGTTTAATTTTATTGAAAATTTTATTTTCTTATCAACAATGTTTTAAACAAATTTTACTGTATTTATTTATGAATGTATGGATGTTTAGGTATGCATATAGGTGCTCAAATAAAATAAGGTAAAAGCCCTTTGGGGCATTGATAAATAAATAAAATGAAACAGATTTTTTTTGAGTAGAGAATTTTCTGTTGACACAACTCATCACAGAATGGAAGCAACCTCCTGCAACAACCTGTTGTTCACGTCAAGTGTTTATCATAAAAAATTGCATAAAGGTACAAATACACATGCTTATTTAGTGGCATGCTAATGAGCATGCCACTAATAAGCATGCCCTAACAACTGGACACACTTGCTCATTACTGGCATGCTTATTAGTGGTATGCTCATAAATAAGCATGCCCAAAGCTAACAATCAAACACACATGCTTATTAGTGGCATGCTCTTGTCATAGAATAGAGATGCTCTTGTTTAAAATGGAAACTTTGCAAACTGAAATAGAAAATTCAAGTGAACCAATAAATCAAAAAAGTTCCTGAGTTTCCATCGGCACATTTTTGATTTTAGTTTTTATAATTTTTATTGTAAGATTTGAATCATTCATGCCTATTAATAAAGATTCATAAACATTATTCTCACTATATTATTTTTACACAACGGTGACCGAGTATTCCACAGACATTCGTGATTCCTATAATAAGTCACGAAAGTAATGTTTTATCATCTCCCCAACGCGCCATATTTGTTTCATCTGTCGCGGACTGAGAAGATCGCATTGATAATACTAGCCGCGAAGCTCGCGAATGACATAAGCATGCTTATAATAAGCAAGCCTGTTCACACAGCTCCAAAGATACTCCTTCTCTATGGTGAATGACAGTGGCATGCTCATTACTAGCAATGTGCGTACACACATGCCACTAATAAGCAAGGCCTAAAGAAGGTCGATACTGCGCGTGCTCACGTGCCACTAAATAAGCATGTGTATCTGTAGTTAAAGGATCTAGTTAAAGTTCGATGTAATAAATAATAATTAAACAGGTATTTATGTTAATATAATATTTCGGAGCCTCGCGAATGATTGGCGTGAACATGATTCGCAAAAAACACAAGAGTGTTTAAACACGACAGAAACCCACAATGAAATTGCGAACAACTACTTTTTATGTACGATATTTTTTTGGTGACGGTCATTCTTACGGTCATGAGTTTAATAAATTTTATTATAAGGCTCCTTAGAAAAAACCCAGCAAGCAAAGTCTACGCGAAACGAGAAATAGTACTCGTGAATCAATTCTACGTTCTACGTATCGTTTGTTATTTTAATTAATAGTTTTATGAAACTTATGAGAAAATATTTACGCAAAGTTGAAAAAATTTAAGAAATAAATTTAGATAATTAAAAAGTAAACGTGTATTGTTCCAAAGTACAGGTTTAAATATTTTTATATATTTGTTAAATTAAACATACATATGTATAACGAGAGTTATAGACGAGGAGAATAGACAGAGAATAAAAATTATCGGAATGCCAATATAATACAATATTAATATCAAAAATTGGAAGAGGAAATGAGAAAAAAACGAAGATAACTTTCTAGACATGCAACCAAACACCGAATACACTCGTAGTAGGCTTTTACATTTAGAACCTTAGAGATTTATTCCTCATTAATTTTATTTTTAAGTGTGAAGTTCATTAAAATATTAAATATATATTGTATTTAATTTAGTGATTTTTAATTATCCGTACGACGATAACTAATTGCATATCTAGATCCGCATCAACGCATGTTATTCTATTTCCTTTACTTATTCTCTAGCCGTGACCTAAGCCTAAAACATAGAATGCGAATGGTTCGGTATTATATATTTGCCATTCTCTTATATGGGGCATGGACACTTAACCAAGAACTAATCCGCAAATAGCTCGGGAGCACTGTGGCGTAGTGATAAATACCCAGTTTATTCCAATCTGGAATATATTGGTTAACGCTATTATTTTCAGTTCGCAGCATCACTTCCACTATCAGCTATGAAATTTTTAAATTTATGATTAATTCACCAAAAAATACAAGGCGCCACATAATAACTAATCCTTTTTTGGACTGCTAATTTATTTCTCCCAAGCATCAATTAAATTTCGGAGTTTTTCAGTGAAATGTAAGAGAACATGTCACTGACATACGCATGCAGATAGTAGTAACACGTAAATGTATATTTTGAAAAAAAATGTCCATCTGGCAGAATATTACGATAAATTAAAATCTGAATAGTACCTATGATTATAATTATGGTAGGAATATAACGAGATAAATATTTTATGTCGCAGAAACTATAGTTAATAAGAACAGGTTATTTCATAATTTTGACTTCACGTGGCAGGTAAATAATAAATGTAATATATATATATATATATATGTGTTAGTTCTAACTACTTCGGGGGTAACCCGCGTCAAATTCTGGTCGTCAGGACCAGTCGTCTGCCGACGTTTCGAACAGATCTCACTGTTCATCTTCAGGGCGCCTTGTGGATGAGCTGCTTCTCCAAAAGGCGTACAACCGTTTGGGTCCGGAGCTCACCGTCAAGTGAAAGTTTGAAAAATTCTGTGTCAGGTGTTTGGGGAGGAGTGGGTTTCTCCAGCGACGCCGTTAATGTGTTTTGCTCGGCTTCTAGTAATCCGTATATTTACTTTATTATCGTCATTATACAATGTTGAGAAGGTTGGATTTTCTAATTGCTTCGGTGTTTTCATCGTGATTTCTGGTTTATTATTATTAATATTATTTGTATTACAAATTTGATTATTATTATTAAGAATGTTACTCCATGCGGTCGGAAGTAATAGTAATATAATGAACAACAGAGACGATAGCATTCGACAAAAAAATAACGACCCATGCTTGACACAACACGAGCCGCGCGCTAATTGCGGGTTATTATCTAAAGTTGTCATTCCAGAAAGTTACGGACAGATAACGAAATTATTGTACTGAGATAAAATTATAAGTTAACTGTAATAAATTCGGTTAATAAATATCTAGATACAAGAGTTTTTTTTGGGAATTGTGATTACATAAAATAGAATTAAAAACATTCGAAAATATTAAATGAATTAATACAATTAGAATTAATACAATTCAAATATAAGAGTAGGTATATAATATCAAAATCTGCGGCGACCCCAGGCAGCAAAAGTAGAGAGACAGATATTGACAAATACTTAAAATTATCATGTATTTAATTCGAGTCTGTTTTCTTTTGTAAAGCAATAATTTTAATTAACTAAAAACAGTGTTTAAACTACTTGAAGTTTTGTATAAACCACTTCAAGTTGTTTATGAAAAATTTTCAGTTAATTTAAATAAATAATTACGTGTAACCACAAAGTTAACGCTTTACATAAATATAATATTAAATACGTGCCATTCTGAGTTATTAATACAGTGTTTTGGCGGTCCGGACAAAATTAACGAGTCAAAGTCTAATTTTTTTCAACAAATACATGATCGTCCACGCTGATATATCTTCCATACAATGAGAGTGTGCATGCGCGAATGCGGTAAATATACCTACAAAAGATTTATGACAGGATCGTGATCACTTCAGCAGGTACGAGTATACTCAGGTGCACACGTATATATTATGTTGTACACAGGAAACTGGAGATCCATTTTCAAGATGGAAGAATGATAAGACATGGTGAGGATTAATAAAATCGTCATCGAGGTCATGACAATGACCGTTACCATTATGTCAGTTCCATGGAGGCAGATACTGCAGATTATATAGTTTATAAATATTTATATATATATTTTTTTATAATTATTTAATAATACTTTATTAAATATTTATAAAAATATTTAATAAAATATTATGAAATATTTTTATAAATATTTTTCCACTTCCATTTGAAGTGAAATTATTGTAGTTATTATTTGTACTGTCACGAGATTTTAAAAACGAGGAGAACTGCGTTTCAATCGTCCAATACATCCAACGTTTCAATCCAATGCACGGGAATATTAAAGACAAAACAATTATTATAAACTAACAGTTAAGCAATTGGCTGTCACCGATTGCTTGCTGCTAGGCCCTGTGACACACTGTTACAGGGTCTAGCATAGACACCAGTGCTCGCTACGCGGCCATTGGTGTCTGTGATTTGTTAATCGCAGTACTGGCCGCTGCATGGCCGATAGTGGTGGCTGCTTGGCCATTAGTATATTATCTACATATATTTTAAAACAATCGGTACGGTACGGTATTGTGCTCGTTACCGATTGCGTCGCAGCGGGTGCGAAGAAACAGCTGTTTTGACAAGCGAGGGCGAGAAAATAAATTCTGGGCGAACAGAAAGGAGAGAATTATTCAGTGAGCGAATATAGACAACCAGTGAATAAAGAGAGTACCCGTTTACAGAATTTTTTAGAGCGATGAATTAGGGAAACAGAATGGTGTTGAATGAGTTAAGTTTATTCGGATCCTAACGTGGCGAATCTATGAAGGAATTATAATATTCATATAACAACTGCTGCTGATTCCGAATTGGGAGACAGTCAAGAACCGGAGAATGTAAAATCTTACCAATAAAAACATCTTCATTACAAACTGACGAAGAATACGCGCAGTACAAATTTAAAACAACAACAAATACAGATATACGACATAACAAATAACGAATAAAAAACTATAAATAATTTTTTTACAGAGACCGGACCAAACACCACGTAATCAAACATAATAATTTCGTTGTCTGTCCGTCTGTCCATCTGTGCATCTGCCCGTCTGTCTGTCTGTCCGTAACTTTGTGTAACATCCGTAATTTCGTTCAAATTCACGGCGAAAAAAACAAAATAAACGGCCAGAATCTTCTGTGTATAGTTTTTACCATCAGGGCACACAACGGCCGTGAAACCCTAAGAACATTTTTAAACGGCCAGAGACGGGGCTTGAGCTCCGGGCCAGAAAACCCGAATCGGCCGCTAAACACATGTTGTCGCCTCTCCGTAGACCGTCAAAAATATACTATATGATATACTGGGGCTTAGCAAAGACACGAACCATTTCATGTTCCGTGATTTTTCACGGGTGTACGGCTGGTTTCAATACTATTTAACAAACTACCGGACAGAAGTATAGAAAAATTATTAAATAAATACCACAATGAACTACGGTGAAATATGATGAAAAATTTAATTTCCAGTATTCTTAATATTAATTTTTTAAGAATTAATTATTAAGTAATTTATTCCCTGGTGACTATGAGGTATTCTTGCGCAAACATTTCATATACCTACCTACAGATTTGCAAGATGCCTGTTAAAATATGTATGTATATAGATTATTATTAATAAACAATAAAATGTGTGGAGGGCTGCAGATCCGCTGAAGATAACTAGGTATAAGCTAGTAGCTACATAGCATTTATAAGATGCACATAATGTAAAACGCTTATAAAATAATAATGTACGACGTAACAGTTCCAAAAACTTAGAGTAACGCAAAAAACAAAAAAAAACAAAAAACAATATAAATTTATAGATTCACAACCTGTTGCCAACACGTTTGTTTAACAAAAATTAACAATAATTATTTAACAAAATACTAACAAAAGTAGACTTAGAAATAATTATTAATAGTCAAACTAAATAATCAAAAAATATAAGGTCTTAGTAAACAGTCGCGCCTAAAAATAAGAGGACGTTTTGGATTTTATTTTGAAATGGAACAAAATTTAAAACGATACGTCTTTTGTATAAAATCCGTTTTGTTTATTAAGGGATTTAATTATTGTAATGGATCTGCGGAACGTATGTCGCGACGCGCGAAAGGGACAGAGCATGACAGAGAGGGTAAATGGATATAAGGGCGAGCAGCGCGAGTGAAAGGGTTTTTTTGCATTATATCGAGACCGATCGCTATTAGACAAGAATATTACAATTAGGTAAGAATAAATAATTCAACCGCAGTATAAATGTATCATAGACATACGCGAGGGAGAATTCTTCCTGTGACCCAACCTCCTCGTAAAGAAGGGTTTATTTCATATTTGTACAGTTTTATACTCTTTGCGAATAAAAATGGACAGAACATAGTGGGAGACACCCAAGAGGCCATGGATGAAGATATAGCAGTAGAAAGAAAATGGCTGAAAATGATGATGACAAAATGTATTTATCCCATTTTTAAAAGAGATTTTAATCGTGATTCCTTGTTTGAAAGTCGTTTGTTCTTGAAAATATTGAAAAGCGATCAAAAAAATATTTGATTCGTATATTACCGGTTTATATAATAGATCATTTGAATTCAATGCGGTTTAAAATAATGAAAATTGCATTTTTTGCCAAGTAGCTGCCTACCAAATAAAGCGCCTAGTTGAAAACCAGTTTTTTGATACTCGTTATAAAATCGTATATAAGCTAGATGAATCTCCAGAAGTAATTAGTTATCTCATCGTCTTCGTACAGTACAACCATAAAATAATCCAACAATTTTCACAATGAAGGCTTTCTTCTTTGTCTGCACCCTGGCTGCGATTGTGGCAATTGCGGTAAGATTTTTTCATTACATATTTAATTTAAAAAAATCGATATAAAAAATATAATTTTGATAATCACCAGAAGATCGAACACATTACCAATAGTATCACTTCTTTCTTGAAACAATATGGCATCATAGAACATTCAGATCACATAGATTGAGCGTCAAAATTTAAATATTCTTTAAAGAGAAATTAAACGAATCAATTCGGGTTATCAATAAAATATCAATTACTTTACAGTCCAACGAGCTATCTAGAGATTTACGATTTAAGAAATAAGGTAATTTTTCATCAACCATTACCTAGGTTAAAAACAACATTCCCGAAACTAGTATCAACAAAAACTCAATACCTCAATACCAGAAAAAATTACTATAGACGACACATAGACAGAAAAATCATATATACCTGTTTAGCTTCCAAATTGTTTTACAATCTTAAAAAAGAATTTTCGAACATAAAAACATATACGAAATTAAAAATGAAATCGAAATTAATTTGCATTTTAAATTTAAAATTTTTAAAAAATTGTCTGGAGGGCTTTTTGTTGTTACAAATTTTTTCCCTTCCGTTTAGTTTCTCAATGAATTGCAGAAGCAATGTAGTGATTATTTGGATCTACTGTCTAATTTTGCTTGCACTACAAACATGATATTTCCAAAACATTTTGTGTACTTACTCTATTCTTCTACGTATTGTATAGTGTGTATACTTTTGTGCTATTATTTTGTTATTACCGTTTTATTTATTTTTACTTTATTTTTCCTGTGATTTTTTTTACATAGTGTACCTACATCTACAGACTACATAAACATGAATATTAGCAAAATAAATATTCATTTTCGGAGGCTTCACTTCTTACATATGACCATTGACTCATATTCTTCTGTGGAATGTTTATTACATCTATTTCTTTGTATATTTTCAGACATGCCTAACAGATGAACAGAAGGCAAAATTGAAGCAGAACCATATTCTCTGTCTGGAAGAAACCAAAGTAGACGAAGCCAAGGTGACCAAGCTACGCAAGGACAAGGACTTCTCCGACAAGGATGAAGGCCTCCAGAACTACGTCTTCTGCATGTTCACCAAGAGCAGTCTCATCACCCCGGAAGGAAAGTTCCGGAAGGACATCGCCTTGTCCAAGCTCCCCGCTGACGCCGATAGGGTAAAGACCGAGGCCGCTTTTGATGCTTGTCTGGATAAACAGGGAAAGACTCCTCAGGAATCCGCCTTCCTATTGGCTGAATGCTACGACCTGCAGAAGCCAGACCACGCTATATTGTAAAGCAAATGAAATGTACCTGTCTAAGAAAATAATGTTTATCATATAATACTTTGTAATCCCTAACTTTGAGGATGAAGAAAACAATTTAACAAAGTTTTTATAACATTTCTGAATGATGTACCAAATGGTTTACCAACTGTCAATAAACAGTACAATAAACATTAAAAAACGATATTTTATTGTGTATTTAGAATTATTCTGATTTAAATACGATCAATTTTGATATGCATATATATGTACCTACCTAATGTCATCGATGTAACCTCTGTTTGCGATTTCCGTCTCAACAATTGTGCCCTATTATTAATTTGCTATTGCAATTCTTTGATACATTGCACAAGCAAAAGCGAAAAAGAAAGAATGAAATCTTTATGAAAATTTATTAAGAAACTACTTAAGAAAACTTCATTTAAAAATTACTGGCAGCAACATCTACGTGTGGTGTTTTTTCGTTCATGCAATATTAATGAAATTATATGTTACATCGTTATTATCTTCAATATTACCTATTTTATTATTTAAATAGTTAGTTTTTCACTATTCAATGGTTGTTGTTTATTTTTATTATTTTTTATTAAATTTATACATATTTTCTATTATTATAGATTGTAACACGTATTATAACAGCTTGTCGGCACGTTTCCTTTCCATTTTCTTGCATAAGTACATAAGTACCAGCTCCCAGGAAACTTCTCTGGTAATACTTAAATAGGTTGATTAGACATGAGCCTTATGTATTAATAAATCTAAAGTTTGTTTCCTTAAATAAACAAAAAAATATATCTATATTGAAATTAACATAGACGTACTATAAATATAGACTAGTCACTAAAAAACAAATCTGAGACATCTAGTCTCTACTGTCTTCTATTACGTACTAAATGTATTAGTCAGAAAGAGATAGAAAGTATTTTCATAACCACGTGTAAGAAAGGACAATAAACCATAATTTTGTAGAACGATTGCGTATGAAGTTGTAGCTAATGGAAGTTTTTACTTTTTGCCTCTTGCGCTTTTTGTCTTAACAATTTAAAAAATCCAACTTGAAATATGTCTGCTTGTTGTGTTAATCGTTGTAATGCTTCATCACATATTAAATAAGAGGATATAACCTTTCATAGGTGATTTATTTAATTAAATTATTTCAATAATTTGTAGAGAAATTCAAACGACTTCAGAGTACGGAGAGTACAGAGTACTTCTGTATTTACTACGTTGGTAGTCTATGATATTTTTTATTTTTTTCTTATAGCGTAGCTAACCAAATCCCGCGATGTGCGCCTATGTTCACAGTAATTCGTGTTATAGTTCTGTGTAGCAGATATTTTGGTTTGTAACTAGTCTATATTTATAGTACGTCTATGGAAATTAACATTTTGTTTTCCAATTTAAAAAAATCGATTGAAAATTCTGGCATCAATTTTCAAAAGCTATTATGATTAATTGCAAAAATTAATATTGATAGCTATTTAAAAATGGAATAATATTTGGAATGGTTTATTGGAATCATTGAAAACTATTAGGTTGTTAATTATAAATAATTTATAAAAAAAACCGTTTAAGAAATCTTAAATGGTTAACTTAGCGTAAATAATATCGTAGTTCTTCGGAAAGAAAAATGTAGATTGTACAAAAACGTGCATGCTCTAACTACTATAATTTTTTTTGTAAATTTAATAGTTTTCTAATCCACATCACAGCCACCACCGTTAAATTAACTCACAAAAGTAAAATAAAATGTGAAAAGAATGTTTGACGCATGATAGTGTTATGTTGTTTCATGTTTATTTCCTTTTTTAAATTTCTTTACCTTGTGCCAGATGTGAAAATGTGTTTCTATTTATGATTAGTTATGTTGATATATTTTTGGAATATTTATGTTTATTTTGCTATGTAAATTTATGTTTTAATTACTAGATGTAAAAATGTGCTCTTTTTATAACTAAATAAAAAATATACAAACAAACAAAACGTCCAAGTGGTTTTACTGTTTTCTGGGGCTTAAAATTTATAGATTCTTGGCCACAAAAATATTGATTCAAAATATCCATGTAGTGTAGATGCATTATGCAACTTTTTAATCCTACTGTCACTACATTATAGTAATTTTGTAAAAAATATTTCTTTTTTCACCTCAGATAATATTGTTTACTTTACGCTTTACCAAATTCATAGAACAAAATCAGTACCTACTGTTTTTCGTACATTATACGTTATGTAGAAAGAATCCAACCTGTAAAACGCGTCATATCTTCGTAAATAAAAGTTTTTCTTTCTTATAATTACATTCAGAAACCATCTAAATTATCTCTAAAATGAGCCCTACACACAAAAATGCGATGATGAATTAAATATCGATTTTAGAAGTCATTTTCCCAATCGTAATTAAAACTACGTGTAATCAATATAATTATTTATTTATCTAATAATTCATTTACTTTCCTAAAGTGTTAACTGTTTTCTAAATTACAACTCCACAGTGAAACGTGTTTTATTTAAAAAACAATTAATTCTTCACATTATGGGTGATTGGGCATTGGGTTCCTGTGATAGCATTTGGCCACCTTCCACAAGTACTCCAGGGGATTTCTCCCTTGTTGCTGCATGCATGCGGTAACAGCTGCTTCGTTCCAGTCCTGGTCAATCAAAATCTTGGACATGATCACGTCCTTCCTGAGCTGCCCCTCCGGAGTTATCAGGTTGTTTTTGAGGGAAATGCAGAACACGTAGCGCTCGAGGTTTTTGTCATCGCTGGAGAAGTCTCCATCATGAACTTTCTGGACCAGGGCAATATCAACTTTGCTGTCTTCTAAACACAGGTTGTGGTACTTTCTCATAATTTCTCTCTCTTTGTCTGATATTCCAGCCTGAGAAAATAAATATATACGAGAAATTTCGCATTATTATAATTTTATTTAATTTTAACGGGACACTATCAAAATACGGGGTGTAAAATACCCAATAACTATACAATAGATATTATTTAAAACTCAGTCCACTATTTATTTATTTATTTTTACTTATTTATTTAATATTGATGGAAGACCAACAGCACAACAAAGAAGCATAGAAAACATTGATATAATATAGATGGCCAATTACAGGTCTCCACATTTAGAAATATGTTAGTAATGATAAATATGTTATGAATTAAACTTAGGCATGTTTAGAATAAAAAAATTTAAACAAAAGAAAAATAAACTTAATTATTAGCATGGGCATGTTAAAATATAATACAAAAAGAATGAACAAGAGAAAAAGAGACTTAATTATTAATTAGAAAAAAATTCAGCACTCAAAATTTTTCTTAATCTTGTTTGGCTGCGCTCGAACAGATCGATATCCAATAATCTTATCAGTTTATTGAATGCATCGCATATCCTCAAGAAATATGAATTACGACGATAGTTGGATGAGGTAAAATCAATGTGAAAGACTGGGTTGTGTCTAAGAGATCTACAGGGAACATGGAATAGTCTATTTAATAGTTCAGGACAGTCGACGTTGCCTGATACAATTTTTAGAAGGTACGTCAAATCACCTATTTCGCGACGTTTGTATAATGGTAGGATGTGATATTTTTTGCATGAACTGTCATAATCGAATTTGAAGTTGAGAAAGCGAATAATTTTTTTTTAAATTTGTTCCTAGCGATTTACATAGATCATATACTGGGGGTTCCATACTTGCGTTGCATACTCAAGTTTGCTTCTGACAAAAGTGCAGTTAAGTACTTTCAATGTCTTTACACACTTAAAATGTTTAGATATTCTCATTATCCCAATTACAGGTGTATTTGGACTTCTTTTTTTCAAAATATTTATGACTTTATATTTTTATCTGTAAAACGTTGGACTATCATTACAGCAACTTGTATCGAATGTTAAAAATTCATCAATTTTAGCATAATCTAATAAAATTATTAAAACCTTGGAAAATTTTTTAATATAATTTCTTTAAGGTTATTATCATTTTATTCGTTTTGTATTAAAGTGAATGAATTTATGAAATTACTTCTTTGTCACTTCTATGACTGTCCAACTGTTTACCGAAAATAGGATAGAAATATTGAAATGAAATACAGACTTTGAAGTCGCTTATCTCCACAACTGTGATATTAGAGCACTGTCGATTGAACATTTTCGGTTCATAATTTATGCAGGAATCTGTCAAGTATTGTGAACATGAACTAGCTCTGTTACACCCTGTTTATGTAAAATACTAGCTGAAACTTGTCAAAAATGACGGTACTTTTACATGTTGGTTCCTGAGGAATAAGCATTTATTTATTTTACTTCGGAAAAAAAATTGGGGAAAAAAAAAATACTATAAACAAGTTACGCACGTTACACGAAGTTACGGGGAGAAACAGACAGACAGACGGACGGACGGACAGACATTCTCTCTTCATTGTGTGTGGGTGTGGAACCAGTAACTAACAGCAAACAGTAACACGCACTTATGGTTTGCACGGAATTAATTGAAGTTGAGCTACCGATACACATGCTTATTAGTGGCACGTGAGCATGCGCAGTATCGACCTTCTTTAGGCCTTGCTTATTAGTGGCATGCGTGTACGCACATTGCTAGTAATGAGCATGCCACTAATAAGCATGTGTATCTGTACCTTTAAAGTTTACTGTTAGAAAATTATGCGGTGGAGCCATAGTTAGGAATGAGGGTAGGTGGACGTCTCGGCCCGCGCGGTGGGGGTGGCTGGGCTCTACCCTGCGTGTTGCAGTGTTTCTAACTAACTAACTAACTAACTTATCATCACGCCGTTTCCCCGTGGGGGTAGGCAGAGAGGATAGAGCGCCATACTCTTCTGTCCTGACATACAACTTTCGCTTCGTCTACATTCATACATCTTCGCATGCAAGCTCGACGGTTGTTCAGGCTTCTAACAGGACCATCTTCCAGTATCTGGTTAATCTGGTCACGCCACGTCTTCCGTGGTCGCCCTCTCTTTCTGGCGCCGTCAACACTTGCATCATATATCTTTCTTACCATTCTTTCCTCATTCATTCGCTCAACATGCCCAAACCACCTGAGCGACCCTATTTTTATTCTATGTATTATGCTACGATCAGCTTTACATTCATTCCTAATATCTTCATTCTTTACTCTATCATACATGGATTTACCACACATACGTCTAAGGGACCTCATCTCCACTGCATTCAATCTACTTTCGTTTCTCTTCTGCCAGCTCCAGGCTTCACTTCCATACATTAGCGTCGGTACCAGAACTCCATTATGTACCGCTAGTTTTGCCTCGGTAGACATATTTCTATTAGAAATTATTGCATTCAAAGCACCGTACAATAATTTCTAATAGAAATATGTCTACCGATGCAGTGTTTCATCGTATGTTATAACCTCTTCGCATCGAACAATTCCGTACCGTACCAGGTACGTTCAGATGATCTAAACCACGTTCATCACAGATATAAAGAATACTATTGCTATGGTGTCGCAGCTGAGACGTGGGTACTAACTAAGAGGAATGAGCGAGCACTGGGCCTTTTTGAAAGGAAAATCTTGAGGCGAATCTTCGGACCGGTTCTAGAAAATGGACTTTGGCGCAGACGTTACAACAATGAGCTCTATATTCTGTTTAAGGAGCCAAACGTCACAAAATTTATAAAACTGGGAAGACTTCGGTGGCTGGGTCATGTGGAGAGAATGTACGAGCATGAGGCACCAAAGTCCCTGCTGACCCCATGGTCAATAGGGCGAAGGAGCTTAGGAAGGCCAAAATTAAGATGGAGTGACAACGTCCTCAAAGACATCTCTGCCCTAGAGCTTCGGAACTGGAGAGAGCTTGGTACTAGTCCGAGATGAGTGGAGGAAGATTATTGAGGAGGCCAAGACCCGCCAAGGGTTGTAGTGCCAAGAGTGATAATGATGATGATTGCTATGGTGTAATTGATAATACAATCTACTGGCAACAGAAAGATCTTGGTTTATTTAGATTAACAGAATATTCTTTTACCCCTTTCTAAGTTATTTATATGATGATGCATACGCTTATTAGTGGCTCGTGAGTATGCGCAGTATTGACCTTCGTTAGCCCTTGCTTATTAGTGGCATGTGTGAAAGCACATTGCTAGTAATGAGCATGCTCATTAGTGGCACGCTCAACAATCAACCGCCGCCACCGGTTGATTTATGAGCATGCTAATGTTATTCACCGTGAGAAGGGGTATCTTATGAGCATGTGTGAACAGGCTTGCTTATGATTGTCAATGCGATCTTCTCAGTCCGCGACAGATGAAACAAATATGGCGCGTTGGGGAGATGACAAAACAGTACTTTCCGTGACTTATTATAGAAATCACGAATGTCTGTGGAATACTGTCTCCGCTGTATAAAAATAATATAGCAAGAAACAATGTTTATGAAACTTTATTAAAATACATGAATGATTCAAATGTTATAAAAATTAAAATCAAAAATGTTCGGATGGAAACTCGGAAACTGTTTTAATTTATTGTTTCACTTGAATTTCTGTTTCAGTGTGCAAAGTTTCAATTTTGAACAAGAGTTCCTCTCTATTATATGACAAGAGCAGGCCACTAATAAGCATGAGTGTTTGATTGTTAGCTTTGAGCGGCTCTTTTATGAGCATGCTTAAAATAAGCATGCTAATACTGAGCAGATGTGTATATTTGTTAGGGCTTGCTAAGCATGCGTATCAGTACCTTATGTCACTAAATTTATATTTTTTTGTTATCAACTGAGAGTTTAGTTCTGTGAAAGGTTATCTCTCTACTGGCCGACTTTTGTACACAAATATGATAATATGTTGATTTGGAAACGGTGTTTGTCAGTCAGTAGAATATGGCATGGCGATAGCCAATAGGAATCGTGAGTAGGTACTAAATAAGCAGCACACCTATCTTCCACGGATTTCAATGTTGATCTTTCTTCAATTCAATTCTTTTATAACAAAAAATAGTAACATCCCACAAACAGGGAGAATTTATCTAATTAAATTGAATGGGAACATAAACAATATTATATCTACTTGAGTTTACTCATAATTTAATATTTTAGTACTCGAGTTTCGAGAATATCATAATCTCTCTTTGACCACAGAAGTATTTAAACTGATTACATTAAAGTATAGAATAGGTACATTTTTTATTTATTAGGTGGAAATACAAATAACCAACTGATAACAAATGACTCATTGTAGTAAAGGTGGTTGGAACCAGAATATTTATAGAAGAGGAGAAGAGTTCGTGAAAGTAATATTGCTAAGTAAATAACCCGAGTGTATATTTCTAAATTTTCAATATTATTCATTTTATTACCTTTACGTGCGACGGGATAGAGAAATTTGATGGTAAATTAAAAAATTCATGATGTGATTCGCGAAATCAGGAAAGGTTAAACAAAGATTTTTAGTCTAGTTAAACAAAGATTTTTAGTCTTGTTTGTCACAATTTTTATTACGACGACCGAAGATTGTAGCAAATATTAAAATTCTACATCTTCCATTTAAATTATTCGTAAATTTATTAACAGAAGTGCACTGGGCTAACAATTTACATATTTTGTATTCAGTTAAAGTTATGAACATTTATAACACATTTGCTTTGATTTTTAATTTAGTGAGAGGTGACCTTATTCGTTATCTTGTAACCGTATAAACTATTTTGTATTTTTGTATTGATTGTGTATCCAATATCATGGAATTGTTTTGATAGTTCAGTTTTGTAGTCATTTGCAAAGACAAAGTGAATACAAAGTAATTAAGGGTCTTAACATGATCATTTAGAGAGAGTATCGAATAGTAGTTTTCTAAAATCAGCATGTTGAGTTGCTGTATTGTGAAAAAAAATGTAAGATATGAACGAGATTGCAATATTAAAATGAATTTTGACATCATTACACAATTTCATACAGTCAAAACAAAATCGATAGCTTACCACGAAAATCAAAAGGCTGGCTAAACCAACAAGAGAAAAAAAGGATTTCATGTC
This sequence comes from Agrypnia vestita, assembly GCA_016648135.1. Lineage (NCBI taxonomy): Eukaryota > Metazoa > Arthropoda > Insecta > Trichoptera > Phryganeidae > Agrypnia > Agrypnia vestita. The sequence continues at coordinate 54,161 of JADDOH010010216.1, forward strand.
GACTGATAGTTTTATTCTTCTTCTTCACTATCTACTTTTCAAAGAGAATAATATTTTATGAACTAATTCTTTGAGAACTCGTTGTGACCACGATAAAATAACTGAGTGTGATTAATTAAAATACTGCGGGTACAGCATTATAATTATTTTTAATGGATTAGCGACTTCTATGGAGTAAATATAAAATCTCATAAAACTGATTTCACCCAAAATTTGGGTGAGTAAGTGGTTTGAGACGACGCTAATTTTAATACGTAATAATAACGCTTATTAGAATGCCACCACTATAACTTGGCGTGCAAGGGAGGGCGCCCCTGTCGCGAAACATAAGTTGCCAGGTTGTAAATTTATTACACAATACATAATGTACTGAATGTCCGGTGACCAGTGTCAGAGCCTTCAATATAATTTGGTCGGGTAACAGCGCGCTCCGCGGCAGCCGATCTATCTTTCAAACTGTCAGACGGTAATATCGGTTCATTATTTGCTTTTCAGCTTCGCAAAACTTTAATACTTCATTGGCAATTGTTTTTGCACCACCCCGGACTGTTTTGGTTGTTTTGGAAATAATAATTCAGTGTATATTGGTAATCAAGAAGTCACAGCTCCCGAGCAAATACAAAATTGTACTGAATTACAGGGCAAGGGGTTACCGCCGGGTGCGGGCGGAGCGGGTTTTAGTTCCAATCTTGCCGCACGCCAAGTTATGTTGGGCAGGCAACACATTGATAATTGTTTTTTACAGAACAGTGATAGGATGTGATGGTTAGAAAACATGAGGAGAGAGGGAGATGTTGCCTAAATTTAACACTGGACGCAGATTGGCAGAAGAGGAAGTTTAAAAAGTGAATGGATACTTTTAAGTGACTTTAAATGCACAATAACAACTTTTTACGAACACGCAAGTAGGTAGGTTCCAACAGATGAGGACAGTCGATAATTCCGTTTTTTTATTTTATGAAAAAAGGCAACATCTGTCACTATTCATCTACTCTCCAATTTTTCAAGAAAGCAAAAGGATCTAAGAATGTCATAATCAGTGTTGCTCGACGGTATGTTTAGTTTGAAATTGATAAATCGAAGAAATTTATTTTGGACTCCCTCTAAATAAGTCATACGAACAGCATAATGAGGGTTCCAAACAACTGTATATTCTAATACCGGTCTAATCAGACTCTTAAAAAAGTTTCATTTTTTTAAAAAATATTTAGTTAATCTAAGTATGAAACTTAGGGTTCTTAATCCTGTGCAATTGATAGGGGGGACTAGAGAAAACTTTTTGTCAACAATTACGCCCAGATCTCATATTTCATCAACCATATTCAAAACTATTCCATTGATTTAGTAACCATACTGTTCGGGTACGGAAAAAGCTCATCACTTGACATTTGAAAACTTTTAAAAAAAGGTTATAGGCTTTAATCCATTTCTGTAGTGTCCAGTGCGCACTGAAAAAGTTTGCAATCTGCACAGCTTCAATTGCCCCTTAAGGTTTCGTATTGGACCACAGAGTATAAAATTGTATAGAGATCCCCTTCTTTGGGCGAGGGGATTGGGACACAACGGAAGTATGTGACCCCTCGCGTATATTTAAAGACACATTTATAATACAGTTAAAGCCTTTGTTATTGCAATTAAATCTCCTAGTAAACATAAAGCTTTTTTTTTTACAATAAACGTTGTTTTTTTAAAGTCTTTGTTCTTGCAACTAAATCTCCAAGTAAACAACGCTCTTTTTACAATACACGTTGTTTTTTAAATATTCAAGTAAAAATGCCTTTTTGTAATAAAATGCAACTTAGTTACATAGATATTTTTCTCTTTAAGAGTATGTAGTTTGATCGCTTCATAATTATTTTAAAAGTTACAAGTTCGTGGTACGTACATTTTCAAACGAGTCAAACTTATTGGAACCAGCCATGAGACCAGACTGTGTACCAAGAAATTGACTATAGGTAGTTCATATCTATATATTTTGGTGGTCTGTTGTAGGACAGAGAAGATACTTACGCAGAGGTATACCTATATGAAGCGATGGTGAAAAATTAGTAATTAAATTCGAATTTTGGAAGTTGTACCTTCAGAACAAAAAAGCCATATGACCGCCTAAATCGTGTTTCAAAGAAAATTGATACTAATTGATAGTGGTATTTTCAAGACTCATTTTCTTCCGAGTAAATTATACTTGAATTGAACATTATACGTGAATACTGGAATGTTTCCTGAAAATTTTCCAATTGGAATTTGAGGGTTTTTATTATTTTATTTCAATTATTAAACGGAATGAATTTTTCATATTCGATATGAGTTACTGTAATGATGTTCCAACGTTTTACAAAAAATAAGTCAGAAATATTGAAAAAAAATGCAAACTTTGATGTCGCATGTCTCCTCAACTATTGATAATTTAGGTCATAATAGCTTGAACATTTTCGACTCATAATCAAGGCCGGAATATAGTACTGCGAGGTTATTATTGGTTTCCAAATAATCCTGTATAATATATAAACGTTCTTATGTATGTCACGCGTAAGGAAATTTGAAAGGAATTAAATATATCACACAGGAGTGAAGTGACAATTTCAATTTTATTTTAGGTAGGTGCGCAGTACATATGTGATATTAATTTAATTATATTGTTAGAATTTTGAAAATTGCTGATATAGTGTACATAGGAAGATAATTGTTTAATTAGGTACTTAAGTCAGTAATAATTTAAATTATTGCGTCCACCCTAGAATTTATTTTAAAAACTTATGTTATGATGGTATGTAATCATAGTTTTTATGTATAATTATTTGTCACATGTGGAGCTAAATTTATATCATAATCATCATTATCGTTTTCGGTTTTCCCAAGTGCGATTTGATGATTTCGCGATTCCAGTAGTTTTAAGAGTGGCCTGTCGGCCTCTTGATTTATCTCGGGTACTACTGGAAGACATATTAACTAATAGCAAAAACTGAATAGAAAATATTCTTAGCGACAACAAAACTTGAATTTTTTTTAAATATTTATTTTTTAATATACAGATTAGAAACAGGGTGTTAACGACACTGATACATCGTACAAAATACAATCTAAAAATGTTTTATGACAACATACAGGGTGTCTCGTAGCTAGTAGCAAAAATTTTAGGGAGTCTCTTTCATTCAATTTTGAATAGAAAATATTCTTTACACTTTGGGTGAAATGTTGACAGTTACAGAGATAAGCGACATCAAAGTTTTCTGCGTTTTTTCAACATTTCTGTAAAAAGTTAGATTTGTCACTATAGTTACTTATAAGGAATATTTAATACAATAATACAAGTTAAATAAAATGATAAAAACCTTTACATTTATTTATTATTTATAAATTTATAAATAAATACATAATTTAAAAATACTTTACGTTTGAGATGTTATCTAGAAATTTATTGAAGAATAAATCTTTCAAAGTCAGGCTTTCACTTTGTGGTGACATTATTAATAAATAAATATATCATTATTATTTGTCAACTTTAGTTTAAGGCTCAATCTGAGAAAAGGAACATTGTTCCCGAAACATGTAAAAAATCAATAAAAAGTGGTGTACACAAAATTATAATAGATTTATTTTTTTATCTATAAAGTTGAAAATAGATCAACTAGTTGACGAATTCAACTAGTTGATCGTCTCGTCGATGGACGGACGTGGACGACCCATCCCTAGTACATACCAGTTTTTATGTAATTATTACAAATTTATTCATATACAATATTTGTATTTTATGATTCGTAGGTAGGTATATATAATAATTTATTACTAAATTTTACCTTCTAGTTGAGTTAATTTTCTATCCAATTTGATATTTCTGATGGACCTACAAGATTCTGTGCAGTTTAAATGAAGGTGAAATCAGGATTCTTCTCATGATAACACTTGGCCATTTTCCACACGTACTCGCGAGGACTGGCTCCTTGTTCTTGCATGCATGTATCGATAGCCGCTTCCACTTTTTGTCTGTCTGTGCCCTTTGGAATCATGGACATGGCTATTTCCTTGTTGAACTCTCCCTCGGGAGTGATCAGGTTGAAGTGGCGAAGCATGCAGAAGACATAGAGCTGGAGAGACTGTCCATCGTTGGAGAAATCTCTTTGACGCAGTTGCTGGACCAAAGCCTCATCCACTCTACTGTCTTCTAAGCAATGTTTGTTGGCCGTTCGCCGAAATTCTTTCTGCTCATCTGAAAGTCCATCCTAAGAGAATAGAGAAATTAATACACAATAATATACAACACAATAATACATAAATATATCATATATTTATAAGTGTGACCCGCAATAAGCGCGCGGCACATGTTTTACGGTCACACAAGGCAAATGGTTATTATTATTTCCCTCGATTTTTCACGGGTGTACGGATAATATAGAATAATTAACAAAATTTTAAACGTCTCCCTCTCTGAAATCGAGATCTATTTCTTGTAGAAATATAAAAATGATTGAATTATATAAAATTTAATCTGAAAAAAAATAAAATATATATATATATATATATATATATATATATAAATATTTTTTTTTTCAATTGATTGAGGAACATTGTAGATTGACATTTTTTACAAAATATTGATTATTTTATTAGTATATATCTACTTTTTTTGTGAGTTTTTTTCACCAACATAAATATATTATATATATTATGTTGGTAAAAAAAACTCACAAAAGTAGGTAGATATATACTAATAAAATAATCAATATTTTTTGAAAATATATTTTTTCTGTTTAATTAATGTATGAAAATAAATTATGATATTAATTTCACGCTTAGTAACTTACCGCAAAAGCAAATAGGCTGACAATACCAAGAATAGCAAAATAATAAATACATCATGTCGACTAATACTAGGAACTTCTTTACTGACTATTTCACAATGCACAAAGCATCTTTTATAGAGGAATACATAAAAAACGCGTCGTAATCACTGCAACATAATTGAAGATAATGATAAATGATGATTAAAATACTGCAACATAATTATTATATGGAAATATACTTGTCTCTTCAGTATTGATTATGGTATTGATGTTTGACTCTGACTGAATTTTTTTTTGTAGGGAAGTGATTACTGTGATTAGTGCAACTTATAGCTCACAAGAGCAGAAACGAAGCAAAAAATACTTAATTTATATTCATAGTTCTCAAATTACTCCCGGGTATTGAACCATAAGAATAGGGATTAGATACAAATGGTGGAATATACTGTTGTCCTTACAACCTTTGATCTTGAAAGGGTAGGTACGGGCGCCTTCTTATTTAAATAATTTGTGCGAATTTGAATGCAACATTGTGTCAAAATTTCAAAGCAATAGTTGAAGAACTTTAGGAGGTTTAAGATTTTGGATTTATATAAATAAATAGTAAGCATATAAAAAAAGTAGGTATACAAAAACATCATCGAATTTGAATGCAACATTGTGCCAAAATTTCAAAGCATTCGGTGAAGAACTTTCAGAGATTTGCGATTTTGTACAAACGAACAATATCAATTTATATAGATAATAAAAGGAATTGTTGGTTTCCCAGGTTTGATGAACATGATTAATTATCCTATAACGTGCCGTTATGGCACGAGATATCATGCTCCATTTCTTGTGGATGTTTTTCTAATTTTATAACAAATTCATGTATGCAAAGATTGCATAAAGTTACTCTACATTATCGTTAAATTATTGTTTATAGGACCGCGTATTTATGCGTATTACTGCTAACCCTCTAAATTTCCCTACACTTCTAACTAACTGACTAAGATCCTTAGGGCCGGTTGTTTCAAGTTGGATTAAAGTAAAAGTTTAAAGAATAGATTTTTACGTTTTCCACCAATCAAACGATCCGTTTCCGTAAAAATCTATGCTTTAAACGAACTTAGATGAACGAACTGAGCAGTATTTGGTCACCGAGTGCCGGGAATTAAATAAGTATTTTGTTGAAAATAACTCCAACTTGGAACTCTTGGTAAACTGAAACTGTACGTATGCATATTTACAATAACTTTCTTCAAATGTTCATATATAATATCTATATTGTTTATTATTTTTTGTATATTAATATGGTACATGTATGATTTAAGTTATAAAACGACCGTATTCACTTCTATTTATCATATTTTATATTATTTTAATTTTGTTTGTTACTTTAATTCATTACATTTATATTCTCGATTAGAGAAAGAGAAATTCATAGTTACTCTGCCATGAATTTCTCTTTCTACTATTTTGTACATATTTTATTCCAGCTTTTTAATTTGATCGTGTGTCCGTGTGCATTTATTCTCATTTTTTTTTACTAATTAACGTTTTTCTTCTTCCTCTATCTTCTATTTATTATACATTTTAACTCCAGCTTGCCACTTCGTTTGTGTATTCACATGAAAAATTTGTTACGATATGAGCTGTGTAACTACCGTTAGCATTTTCTTTTCTTGTATTTTTTCTTAGTTTTTTATTTTCAAATATTTTTTATAATTTTTTATTATTTTTATTTTAGCTTACTTGCTCTCAAATAAAATATTAGGTATTGATCTAAGATAACCTTCACAACTACGAAAATTGACATGTCTTTTTCAAGATGCACAAACTTGAGTCCCGACGGAAAATAGCCGATCTCGTTGTGCTACACAAGATTCTCAGCGGAGCTATTAATTCTCTTTCTTTATCCGACGTAAATTTGCATGTTAAACCCGGAGTTCTTTAGAATAAGCCAGCACACTAAAAATTTTGATTACTTTTATCCCATCACAAGGTTGTGTCACACATATAATATGTATTGTGCTGACCCTAACTAACATTGATGCTGATACCTTATCTTAGTTCAAAAACTCACTCATACACAACATCCATTTTCTAAACGATGACCTGAACCTATAGATCCATTATTTATTAAATACTAATCGCACTACATTCAAACACTAAATGTACAATACACATAACTGTACATGTAAAATACACTTAAATGCAAAAATACATGTAGCTAGAGCGTGCCGAAGACACTTGTAATTGGGATAATGAGCATAGTCTTCATTTATAATGTTTTATTATTAGAGTATCACGTACCTATTATTCTGTTAGTGTCTCTAATAAATATATATATATATATATAAATAATACGTAAAAATGATCAAATGTTACCTACCCCGGAACAGAAATTTCCATATACTTAGAAAGAAGTGGCTGAGAAGCCTATTATATTTATATGCATGTATGTATAGTGCAATTATCATTTGTCCAATAAACGCCGATGTTTCGGCACTGAAATGTAATGAAATAACGTATTTGACATGTCATATAATTTTGATCTTCAATTTCAATTTTATTACAACCATCAATTGTTTATTGCCTTGAACTCCTATGTATTAAAAAGCGAATTCAAACAAACAACAGACAAAATCATCGGAATGACCTTTATTTAATAATATATTATTGTATTCAAATGTGGTGTTTTAGACCAAATACGCTCATGAGACATGCTTGTGGAGGTACAATCAACTTGAATTGTAGTTTTGGCAAGTGGTATCTAATTGCCCGTGCATAAATAACCAATTTTCATCAACACAATAGAATTATAGAATCGTATAAAAGCAAGTTGTGTCTTCAAATGTCATTAGTTATCTCATTGTCAGTCAACAGCGCGGTGAAATAGCCCAATTATTTTTAAAATGAAGATTTTCATTCTCGCATGCGCCCTAGCTGGTATCTTCGCAAGCGCGGTAAGGTTTTTCATTATTATTTTACTATGAATACGTGTATGCATACTTTTTGTAGTAAGTAAGTAGGTACCTAAAAAGTAATAGAATAAATATTTTCAAATAAGCATTTATTTTAAAGTAAGTCATTAAGTGTTTCTAAATAACTGAATTGAAAAATTATGAGGAAAATTATTTTTAATACTAGCCGTATATCCGTGAAAGATCACGAGACATCATAATATTATGTAATTGCAAGATTTCGAAGCTGAAAATTCATGAATAGAAAACCAGTTGTTTTTCTTAATTGTCTTTTTGCTTAAACCTATAACAAAATGTAATAAAATTATAACATAAAAATGTTAAGAGTACATAGAAAAATCACAACTGAGGTGGCTTGGATGTGCTAAGAATGCCAGAGGAACGAATACCAAGAAGAATCCTTCTGGCAACTCCAGAAGGAAGACGGCCGGTGGGTCGCCCCAGATTAAGCTGGGAGAGGCAACAGAAAAAAGTGTACGAAAACAGAATGGGTCTAGATTGGTTGAGTCATACAGAAGCAGCGCAAGGCAGTGAAAACGCCTTGTGGAGTCTTTGGGCCCCCGACCCTACGAGGACAAGGGGATGAAGATGAATGAAAAATGTTAAGACTGTGTAATTTCGACCTTTGTGTGTTGCTTGTGCTGCGCGCTGATTGCGTGAACACGCGAATTATCTAAAGTTTTAATTTCAGCAAGTTAGGAATTTACGGACCGAGAAATAGACGGACAGACAGACAGACAAAGAAATTATTATATTATAAGACTAGATGGTAAAGATACTAATAACTGGCTATCAACGTTTGCTTAACCTTGATAGGGACCGCGGGAGCCTGAAGTGGCCGCTGCGCGACCGTTGGCGTTTCCTCTCCAATCGGCTTTCGCTTATTGTTTGCTCGTGGACGCTCAGCGACTGGTGGTGACCGCCGCGTGGCCACTGGCGTCTGTGATCGGCTGCTGCCTATTGTTATTTTTAAAATTAATATTTGTCTAACCGCAAAGTTAATGCTAGAACGTCAAAAATAGTACATTTTATAATACTTACAAAAGTCGCGTTGCATAGTGTAATGTGTTAACATGAATAGATTATTCAAGTATTTATGTTAATAAAATCAAAATACTTTGTATAATATAAATAATGTTTTTATTAAGGTGGTCGTCTGGAAATGCTAGCGAAATTCACCACTTTTTCTCATTTCTTCTCTGGCATTTTTTTATCCTTAGGTTCCACATATTTTAAATCGGTACATATATGTTTCTTAAATGACACAAACTAAATTATTAAATCAGTCGATAAATTAAAAAACTAACGATGTTTTAGAAATTCAGATAATTGCTTCACTTCATGGGCTTTATATGACTATGACCTTGTGACTTGTCGTTTTTTTCATTACAAATTAAATGATTATCTTTAAGTATTCAAAAAATATTTTCAAATCATTTAGTTGGTTTTCTTACGAATTATATAGGTATTTTAAAAAAAGATTTAAATAAAAAATCTGTGATTTTTAATTTTTTTTTCATTATAACATTAGTTTCAATAAAGTAAAATTATGGATATTATTCATTTAAAATAAATAAAAAATATATTGAGAATCATCAAAAATTTCTGATTTCAGATGTTTAATCAAGGCACTGCATGTATCATAAGTAGGTACGTCCAGGTCAAGTGACGTCACACGCTGGACTGTCGCATGAAACGAAATTATTTTTGCAAGCACGACTTTAAAGCCCCGTAACGTTTTTATTTGTAGATATTTTAATAATTCTTTCACATTTTTTTCCATTTTACTTCAATTTTTATAATTAATATATGAAAAAATTAAAACTCAAATAAAATCATTACGATATCGTTTAAACCGCGATTAATATTTCTATTTAAAAATTCTACCTGTTTCGGTAGTGATACTCTTTTCTCCTAAATGTACTAAAACTAATTTTCAAGTAATGACAGATTTTAAGGAGTTAAATAATTTAAAATATTGATTTTCAGGCGTACTCTGGTCTAAATGTTAGATAATTCGGAAGAATATCATATATAGGTACCTGCGTTGAAAAGAATATTGATTAATACTCCATATTAAAAATATAGAAATATCATTACCAGCTGCAAAATCTATGTATACCGTTTAAAAAAATACTACAGGTTTCCCTGTCATAGCCCTATGAAATATATGGATGATTCTTTTTACTCCCTTTGTATTAACTCGTGGCGTCTGCTTGCTTGCTTGCCGGCTTGCCGTCAAAAAAAAACTTTGGATCGATTTTTGACCCTTTTCCCGTGATCCCGTGATCGAGCTGAAAGCAAGCAGACTCGTGGCGACGATCAAGAAGATCTATCAAATTTTCGTTAAAAAAAAATAGTATAATTTCGAATTTTTAGAAATTTTATTGTTTTTTTCAAATTGAAATCATTACCAAAGTTACATTAGCAACGGCGCGGCGGCCCGATAACGTCACGGAATATTTTCTAAATTTGAATTACTCCGTCGGTATACATAATAGGTACTTCACTACGAATGTCGAAAATCTAAATTGACTGTCAAATGTTTTTAGAATTTAATCTTCAAAGCATGAAGTGTCTTATCAAAGCTCAAAACATCTGACATTTTAGAAATATATTAAATTAATGTAAGTTTAGTGTTATGTTATGTGTTTTAATTCGTCTTTAATTGTTGTTATATTTTACAAAAAAAGGGAGTATAATAAAAACTTGGTTTTCATGGGTTACTTTTTTACTCCCTTTATATTAACTCGTGGCGTCTGCTTGCTTGACGAAAAAACTTTAGATCGATTTTCAACCCTTTCCCCATGATCTAATCGAGCTGAAACTTTCCAAGCAGACTCATGGCGACGATCAAGAAGATCTATCAAATTTTCGTTAAAAAAAATTAATAAATTTTTGGATTTTTCAAATTTTTAATGCTTTTTTTCATACAACTTACTAAGTTGTATGAAAAAACCTTACTAAGTTGTATGTAGACACGGAACCTGATTATAATATAATTTTGGATTTTCGGAAATTTTTTATTACTCCCTTTTCGTAGCGTCGCTCGACCGCAGCCCAACACATAGGTTAAGCGCCAAACCAGTTTCCACTAGTAAATGAGAAAGAGAGTATTAGAAAAACTTGGTTTTTATGGGTTATTTTTTTGGAAATTATATATAACTTTCAAAAAATTCGAAATATGGATGTTCTTATAATAGAATTGTGAACGTTGCATTGTGTAGAAAAAAGATTTCCATACACATGTTTCTTATAAATAGCTTCGTCTTTATGAACATTGATGAGACTTCTATAATTTATCTTAATTAAAGACAGATTGGGTATAGTAGCAGGGGATTACTTTTTAATGGTATGTCAACCAAATATGAATCCTAACAGTTCGTAACCGCTTGGTGCCTGTGGTTCGACGATCTCGACTATGTCAAATGACGTTACAGGTTACAGTCATTCTGGGTTAAAATACGTAAATATAATAAAATATTTCTATCATTTATTGACAGATTAAAAAAAAAATTAATCTGTCAATTATTTTGTTTATTAGTTTTGATCTATATTTTAATTAAATTAAGTTAAATATAGTATTATCAACGTCATGAAACTTCTCAATTTTGTTCTAAAATTGCAACTGCACAAGAAAATGAAAATAAAGATTTTTATATCTAATTAATAAAAATAAACTTTGTTTTTATCACTTATATATTGAAAAATATCAACATATTTCAAAGCTCATCATGGCTCCTTCGTTAGGATACAATTGTATACTAATAAATAAAAAATAAAAAATTGAAGTATAGACAGTCAAAATAAAAAAATGATATATATCAATAATAATAAATAATGAAGTACCTACTAAAATGAAAACAAATTTGAAAATTAACTATTTGTAAAAAGGATCTAGTTATTTATAATATTCAATTTACTATTAACACTTTTTCTTATTTAAAAATATCTTATTTATCAAACTGTGATTCTGTATAATTTGTAAGTAAAATTTTTAAACCCTTATTAATATAAAAAGAATGATCCATATCTAAAAGAAGGTTAGAAAATTCGGAATAATTTAATAAAGGTTATTACTACTTAAACACCTTTTTAAGGTGTTTGAGTAGTAATAACATGGTAAAAACAAAGTTCATTTTTATTAATTATATTAATAATGTCACCACAAAATTATTTTTCCCTTATTGAAGATGTGATTTTTATGTTTCAGGCCTGCTTCAGTGAGGAGCAAAAAGAACTCATGAAAGAGAACCACTTGTTGTGTGTGAAAGAAACCAATGTAGACGAAGCCAAGGTGACGAAGTTGAGAAAGGATAAAGATTTCTCCGACAAGGACCCAGCTCTGCAGGATTTCGTTTTCTGCATGCTCACCAAGTGCGGCATCATCGCTCCTGGAGGAGAAATCAAGAAGGATGTTGCTCTGTCCAAGGTTCCCGAAGCTGACAAGGCGAAAGTGGAGGCCGCCATTGAAGCTTGCTTGGATCTCCAAGGAAAAAGCCTTAAGGAGACAGTGTACCTGATGGCGGAGTGCTTTCACAAAAATCACCCAGACCAAGATATGTTTTAAGGCGGCAAAAATATTCGAAACTATTGGAATTCACCCGTTTATATATCTTGATATGAGACAACAAGCATAAAATATTTAGTAAGAACGTTCTAGAGTAGGTATGTAGATATTTGCACCATTCTATATTTAGTGTTGTATATTCATAAATCGATTACAAATAAAACGTTTAAAAAAAAATTTTTTTTTTACTATTCACCATCTTCCCGTAAAAAACAAAAGTTCATTATTTCATGTGTTCCCGTGATTTTTCGTTAATAGGAAAATACCAGGTGCGTGCAGTGAGAACAAGAAGCATGAATTTTTAAAATATATTTTATTTATATTTATTTATTTCGTATGAATTTATACACACAAATGAAGGTAGTTGCTTCACTAGACAAGGTCTGTTCTAAAGCAACTACCTGTATAGTTTTTTTACATAAGGAATATAAATAAGATAATTTGACTTGATAAGGAAAAATACTTGTCATTTTCGATTAAATAAAAAATAGAGAATCTCCCCATCCAGACAACATCACAACACACACATGTATTTCAAGCATAAATCTTGCATGCAACCATGACACAATCGATAAAAAGAAAGAAACAAGATATCTTGGGCTGACAATCGATGAAAACCTACGTCTTTCAAACATATAAATTGAAAAAAATCGAAATTAAATATTTATCTGGCAGAATATATATTTCATATATATGTTAATTATTGTGATTGGAAATTACGAGATATATCTCTTATTTCGGTTTCTTCTCAAAATATATGCTTAAGAAAAAGTTATGTTTCTTGTTCTCACTGCACGCCCCTGGAAAATAAATAATTCTCTATGTAACAATGACCGTCACTAACATTACCAGATGGTGCAATAATGATAAGGTGTTAAGTAGTAATGAGGTATAAAAGCAAAATGTCATTATTTTTATTTATTTATTAATTATTATTTATATAACAATGTCCGTTACTAGCACTACGGGCAATCGAAAAAGGGGCAACGTTCTATAAGTAGTTGCGTGCCTAAATTATCACGTCACACGTCACAGACACGTCAGGACCTTAGAACAACAAGGATTCAATTGACATTTTGAAGTTTTTGTATTAAAATTCTGACCACTACTTTCTCTATGTAACAAACGTGATTATTTTTAACTAGTTTTAACTAATTTTTATTAGGATTTAAAACTGTGTTATAATTATGTAAAACTGTGTTATAATTATGTAAAATTTCCTTTTGATTTAGGAGGTATAAATGAAGAATTAAATATACTTTAGCAACACTTGACTCAGATACTGAAGCCAAATAAATATAATGAGGACCTTCTTCTGCGATGATATTCCAAACCTAAAATATTGGCAGAGAATGATAAAATGTTACGTAATATGGTCATTTCTGATTTCCCTTTGTAAAATATTGGATTACTATTAGAGTAACTTATATCTAATATTAAAAGTTCATATGCATTAATACAAGTCAAATAAAATTATCGACATTGCAGAAATTAGAACAAGAATTTTTCGCAAGATTTTAATCATTTTATTGGACTTGTGTTAAAGGGAATGGATTTTCATTTTTCAATATTAGTAAATTTAAAGCTATTCCATCGTTTTCTAAAAAATAGGACAAAAGTTTAGAAAAAATGCAAACTTTGAGGTCGTTTATCTCCATAACTATTAATTATTAGAACATTTTTGACTTATAATCATAATTTTTTACTCATAATAGACAGAAATCAAGCTGTAAAGTATTGTGGACTGGCTCTGTTATACCATGTTTTAATGATCTTAATTTTCAATCATATTACAATATATATTTTTGCTTTGAATTCGTATTGAAAAGCGAATTGTAGTTCATACAAACAAAAATATTCGAGAATGTTCGAAAAAATCGGAACGACTTTTATTTCACAATGTAGTAAGTGCTGTACTTAAATGTGGTGTTTTCGTCAAAATAAATTCATACTTGAATTTGTTTTGGCAAGTAGTACCTAATTGACCGTGCAAAAATAACAAATTTTCTTTTAAAAATAGAAATGTAGACCTGTATAAAAGCAAGCTGCATCTCCAAATGTCATCAGTTATCTCATTGTCAGTTAACAGTGCGGTTTTCTAAATCAAAAATATTATCAAAATGAAGGCTTTCATGATTGCTTGTGCCGTAGCTGCTCTCGTCGCAAGCGTGGTAAGGATTTTCATTATTATTGTATTAAAAAAAAATTTCCCCAGAAAGTAGTTCGTCTTAT